>JAKOGI010001015.1:127500-297500 GCA_029747015.1 Carnegiea gigantea | reverse complement strand
TTCATTCGGTTCCTCAGATTCCACGTTCATTTCAATATTGAAAAGCTAACATTTGGACAAAATGAGGAGAAACAGAGATTTGAAGAAGACCATGTAACATCTACATCTGGGGATCACGAATATGGGATCCCAAAAAATATGAATCTAAATGAACATTGATTAATCTAAACGGGACTTCACAATTAGATTTTAATATTTGAAGCCCCTATGTTTGAATTATTCATCATTGCAAACTCATTTCAAAGGAGGTATCCTTGCATGCTCATAAGCCGTTGGCCCCGTTAAAGGGTTTTTAGTTTTGTTAGGAAGCTATACATAGGAATATGTTGACTTGTGATGCGAGAAGATGAGGACATATCTTAGTATGAAAGAGTAGAATTGCGTTGCTCGGGAATCACCCATGAATCAACGTGAATAATAAATCAGTGGCTGTTAGGCTCATCGTTGAATCCACGTTCCCAAAGCCAAATCCCATATGATGGCGGGATTAACGTGAGAGAAAGCTGGGAGCAGATTAGGGAGCTTCGCTTGCTAGCTGCATATCTTAATCCCCTAATTTGACCCCCTTAAAATAGCATTACAGAGCTTATAACAGACAATGAGTAGTTAATAGGAATGATTGACACATAATTAATCATTGCATACCCACCCCACTTAACATGGGTTATCAATGAAACCGTTGCACTCGATCAACATGTGATAACTTACAAAAGAGGGAGAAGATCTTGGTTAATAGGTGCTTTACGTGCAAATGGGATTTTGAATCATTGAATCAATAGATCACTAGCTACTTCATTGTCAATTCACTATGGCATTTTGGGAACTAGTTTTTAGTTGCTTGGGAATTTCATGGGCCGCTTCTAATTCCATTAGGAACCACCTTTGAGCTCGGGAGTGTTTCTTTGGTAGAAAAGTGGTGAAAAATAAGAATGATATGGTTGTACCCCAAATGATTTTTTTTGGAGTATTTGAAGAGAAAGAAAACGAAGAGTATTAGAGGGTGTTAGAACTTCTTTCTAACGCTTGAAAGACAATTTCATCAATACTCTATTTTTAGGATAATGGGAAGTTTAGCTGTTCCTCTTTTCATGTGGCCAATTTTGTGGATAGTTTGTATTTTGAATGCATATAGTCTTTTGAAGAAAGCTAGCTCTGCTTCTGATCAGTTGATCATTATATATTAATATAGATTACATTTTCCTTACAAAAAAGGAGGGCCCTTAGCCTTGCCATCTAATTAATTTACAAGAGATAACGAAAGAGAGGGGAATCATGACATCAAGAAAATACACCATAGAAACAAGTGTCAAAAGGGGAAGGAAAACACTTCTATTAAATTTGAACTCCATCTATTATGCATAAGAAGCAAAAAGAGAATGACGTTTCAGCTTTCTATTAACTTACAAGACTAGAGGACCCGAAAAACCAAGATCTTGTTGTACCCATATGAGGAAGTCTTTTAATATCTGCAAGAGAGAGCCAAGTTCATAGGAGTTATTCGAAAACCAATAACACAGCACAATGAAACATTTTGTGCTTTAAATTTCACCTACTCTCACTACTGATTAATAACCAACATCCCCCCCGGCCCAAAAAAAAAAGAAAAAAGAGAAAAAAGGAAAGAAAAAGCATAAACTAAGTTTGCGAATAGCAATAAAGTAGGAAGAATATGAAACATCACAATAGGTTTTCTCCTTTTTTGATAGCAAAAATAATAATAATAATAATAACAATAATAATAATAACAATAATAATAATAATGATGATGATGATGATGATGATGATGATGATGATGATGATGATGTTTATGTGCAAGAGAGGATGTTGACAAAGCATCCCAAAAATAGATTATCCACAAAATCAATAACATCAATCACAATACATTCTCATGAAAAAGTAAATTTAACATTTTTGATAGTTCAAAGAGTCCAAATCATAACTCTTTGAGCAATTTCATACGATCTTTTGTCAATAAATTCCATTAGTTTTATCAACCACATAGGCATGAAGACCTTGGGGTTCCATGGAAATTTTCCTTCAAGCTAAAGACAAATGATACAAAATTTGTTCAATAAATCAATTAGCTAAGGAAATATGGGGGTTTCAATATACCCAAATTAATGCTTCTTTGACACTTTCATGATACGAAGGAGTTAAGCTCTCACATTGTTTTCCATCAAGGCACCAACCTCTTGTATCTGTGTTTAACAGGAAACTAGCTTTTGATCCCATGCGATGCACTGATTATTTTCCAGCAATTTGACTATCAATTTCCGTCGACAATTATATCTAGATGTAATAAGAATTTTCTTTTATATTAAATATTTTGTGAGATATGAACTCTTCCTTCTATTATGATTTTGACTACTTATTGCAATTCTAATAATATTATTTTAATTTTGAACATTATCAAAAGTTGTAATAATCCATGACTGCCCCATAGCTATTATATTTGAATTAACATTTATACTTGAAATCAATTATGGAAATGTAACTCTTGAATAGCCCTTTTCATTAACAATTACAATTGAAATTAATTACAAAGGATAGAGGTTATGTTAGGAGTGAACTTAGGCTAGGATGCAGCTTAGGATGCTAACCAAACCTCTATAATAGAGATATGTGGAATAAGTTTTACCTTAGGAACTCCCATTTTATATATTTATATATTCCTTTCCCGTAGAAAATTTTTTTTCAAAGTTTGTTGAGTGGAAGAAGCATAATCTATTTTCTCATTTTTTTCTTCCTTTGTTTCCCTTAATTCTTTCTATTTTGTATTTTTTTTAGAGGGGGCATTCCTGGGTAAATGTTTATAGATGGGAAATGTCATTCCATCTTATTATGTGGTATATGAATGAAAAAGACTGGTATGATGAAAATGTATAAGTTTCCATATCATCACATGCCCTTCTTCTTGTTGATATCAAATATCCTTATGATACATACATCAGCCACATTAATGAAATCATAGTAGATACATTCTAGGAATTGCAACAAATAAGCATTTTCTTAGGAGTGGAACCTCAGATGTAACCTTTTAGAAAACTATGGACAATTCGACTCTAGAGCTTAAAATGTAGTTTTCATAAGTAATAGTTATGTGTGGGTCAAGAGGACTTCCTTCAATTCATCAGCTCCAATTGCACATAAGCTGAATTACATAAGTCACTTGTTGGCTAGTTTTGTAGTTGGCACACTATAGATAACAATTGAAGCCATGGGATTAGGAAGCCGCTTCAACTAAAAGATGACTCAGTAATTTTGCAAGCTAGGTCATGATCCCAAGGGCAATTTGGACCTGATATGCTCAAAATAGTGTATAAATATTAGGGTGGTGGCTTAGAGGACCATGTTTGACTAATTAACTGAGTCTTCCATTTCCATGACTGGGTCAATATTTAAATAATAACATAGTTGATCAGAAGATGTCACCTATAAACTAAAAATGGATGAGATATTACTATAGACATAGACTATAGTCATAAGTCAAACATCATTAGTCAAATACCCTAATCAAATTTCAACTAAAAATTGCACTAATTGAGAACAAAGAGAGGAATTGTACATTCCTTTCCAAAAAAGAAAAAAAATAAGGAGTAGAACAAAAATAGAGGAGAGAAAGTAGTGAGACCTTTTCAATGGGAAGGGTAAAGAAAGCAGTGGTAATTGCAGCGATAAGAAGGAGGCGAAGGGTGATTCGGACGCATGAGACATATGAGAACTCCATCATTAGATAACAAGAAGAAAGCTAACTTTGCTTCTTGTTTAAAGGCGTCTTCTCTAAGTTGTCATCAACTAACCCCCATCTATCGTGCTTTCTTTCTCCTTCTTCCTACCCGATTCTCTTACTATAAATTAAGTCTGTCTGCCCCACGATCCACCCACTAGCCAAACAACTGACATGCAAAGTCCAGTTGTAACGCCCCAAATTAAACATGTTTCACTGTTTATATTTTCCTTAATAAATCACTCAATTGTAATCTGATAAATCCAATGATAGGGGCGTTATCACCGTCCCAAAAGACAAGGCTTGAAGTATGTGTCCTGGAATAACACAGTTAAGCATAACCTCAACCATAAACATTCACACATGATCATCCATTCACAATCAAGTGTTAACCAATGTAAGGTTTATAAACCGTAGTAAGATAATTCACCATGTAATCTATATCCTCATACACGGAAGAATTCAAAATACAGCTTTAAAGTATAAATATACTGTATCATCGCTGATTTATACAGATTTCCTTCCTCAACTTATTCTGTTCCGCTGCTTTGCTAGCATGAGGGCAATTCTCTGAGCATTTGCTTAAAACAAAACATGAAAAATATTTCGAACTGTGAGCCGAAGCTCAGTACATGCATTCTTGAATTGTTAAATGATCATTGAAACACTGATTGAGCCTGCTTTACAATTCATTTTAAGTTAAAATAGTGAATGAGATGATTATAAAACTGCATTGCTAGTTATTATCTGATAGTGAACCCTTTGATACTGTTATGATCTATGGATAGGTGTACACCCGTCAAGCCGATCGGGGACTTGGCCTGAAGCCGCGTGGGTAACTGAAGGCCGAATGCCCTATAGATGATAACTGACGGGGTCACTAATTAACTGATAAATTACTGTATAAATTGGTTCATTGATGTACTTACTATAATATGATACTTTGATAAATGAACTCTGATTTCTAAAGATACAGGTAATAGACATACCTGAAATCTTTAAAATGATATTTCACTTGATAATACTTATGTACAATGGAAATGATAGACTAGGCCTCATTTCTATTTAAGAAATGTAATTATAGATAAAAGTAGTTAGTAAACCATGTTCACTGACATAATTTATAACTTTAATGGAAATTGATTAATTAAAAGGCTTCTACAATTCCAATGATTCAATATAACGCAAGTTAAATCAAGATGATCTAAAAAATAAATCAGTTAGGGTTATTGAACTTGAAAGACAACAAATTGAAACAAAATAGATCACATTGGAATGATTGAGCTGATAATAAAAAGATTTCAATTGAAATGAACGAAATATGAGTTTCTGATGTTTCTGAAATGGATAATGGAAAGTATAATGCTTCTAAAATAGATAATAGAAGGTTTAATACTTCTGAAATAGATGACAAAAGGTTTAATGCCATAAAGGTTGCTGTGAGGTTCATAAAAGCTCATATAATACCCTAATTTGGTCCAAAAGGCACTGATTTTGAGTTATTACTCTGCTCACTTCCCGAATTTTATTTTCATACTTATTTAACTCAGTTTTCAACCCAACTAAGCTTTTGTACATAATCAAACTTGTTGAACTCACTACACTTTGTAATTTCCTTGTAATACCCGTAATTATATAGAAACGTTTGAAAATATTTCTAAATGTTACGATTTCTGTATTCACTCATGTTATCGTTTGATGGTCTGCATTAGAAAATCCATATCTTTCACTCCTGACCTCCAAATAAGATGTAAAACCCCAACATGAAAAGCTCATAATGTCCACTAAAACTATTATTTAGGACATAGCATGATTCACATAGTAAGGTCTCTAAAATTAGGATAGAACACAGATGTGCACAATTTCAGTTCAACCTGCACAGTCGTAGCAAAATGACCATAACTTTTTCCACAGAACTCGGATTAAGGCGATTCAAAATGCATGTGAAAGCTAACACATTGATCTATTCGCACACCAAACATCACAAATTTTCAATGGGCCAATCAATACCAGTGTTTTCGTAAATTCCACTGTTCAAGTCTGCTCCCAGTTTCGATGTATTCTGCGTAGTCTTCAGTAAATTAGTCATAACTTTGTCCACACAACTCGGACTTGCATAATTCCAAAGCCTATTGAAAGCTAATTCATTAGCCTATCTACCCACCAAAAATCATGAGTTTTTAGTGTACCGAGTATTACCCATTTATTTGCAAACCCACCACTATTTTGGGGTCTATTTGCAGCATAACAGCGCATATTGCAATCTTTTCTCGACAAAAACCCCCACTAAAATCACTCTTTAGCTCATCCAAATCTACAACAACATTACCATAATCATTTATGATATAAAGATTACTAAATCAAATACAAAATGATCCAAATCCATCACTTCAAACTTAAACTATAGCATGATCATGAACAATCTCAACTTTCACATGCTTTTGTACTTAAACAACACTTAAGCACTTCAAAGATAGCTCTTATTCTTATCAAAATAGCATGATCAACAATAAAACCAAGAAAAACAAGAATCAAAGACAAAAATCAGCATGATAGATTAAGGAGTTTGCTCACTTGATGCTTGAAACAAAGAGGTGTGAGTGATGCTTGAAGGGTGGGGGGTGTGGCTAGTGGCGGAAGGGGTGTTGGGGGTGGCTGACTGGTGGTGTTATGGGTGGTGGTTGCCAGCAGCAAGGGGCAGAAAGGGGACGCACAACAGTAGCAAGCAAAATGGAATGAAAGAGAGAGGAAGGTGTCTTGATGTTTTGTGGTTGAATTTTCACTTGGTCACAAATGAAGTAAAGACTTTACTTGGCTGAGATTTATCCCTCAAACAAATATCTTTTACTAATTAAAATTAGGGGTAATGATGGTAACTAGCTAAACAAATAGATTAGGAACTTGTTGGGCCGAAATCGACCTTAAATAAGCTCGGGTTTGGAAAAATTACTAAAATCGGGTGCGATTAATTTAACATTTTTTTTTCAAAGCTCGAAATTAAATGTGATATCATGAAAAATAATTTAATCTTTTAAATCATAAATATCGAGGTCTACTATCAAATTGTTTTTCGAAATTAATACAGTGAATGAAACTTGAATTGCAAAGTACGGCATAAAATGAATTCTCCCAGCCGGGATAATTAAATGAGATAAATAAATGTGAAAAATGAATAACTTGATTTAATTAAATAAATAAACATAATTTAAGGTCGGGCTATTACAGCCTTCCCCCCTTAAAGAGTTTCATTTTCAAAATTTATAAACTTTGTCAACAGATGTAAGGTTATCTGAAGTAGTTTCTGAGGAGGTATGATTTGTCCAAAGTGATTTTGTTAAAGGTATCTGCTTGATGCTTAACTGCTTAATTTGGTGATCCAATATCTGGATTGGGTGCTCGTGAAACACAAGATACTCAATGACCATAATGGGTTTGATTATAACAGCGTGGTCAGGATATGAAATGTAATGCCTGAGTTGTGAGGTAAGGAATACGTTATGCACGTGTTTGAGTTATATAGGCAGATCCGGTAGACAAGCTATACAATTCGGCCTTTCAATAAGCTGACATGGTCTAAAAGATCTTGACCGCAACTTAGTTTTCCTTACACCCTTAATTGATGAAACTTTCTGAAAAACCGTGCTATATACATGAAAGTCCAGGAATCTCCTTCTTTTATCAACATAACATTTCTATCACTTTCAATAGGATATTTTTATGAATCTTCTGACATGTGTCACCTTATTAAACGCTGGAGAAGATCTTCATGATCCATAAGATGATTTATTGCCAATGTCTGCCATCAGTTTGTCCTGATGTTTCATGTAAGATTTTCTGCTGGTGCTATCACAATGTCGACCGCTAGGAGTTCCATATTTTTTTCAAATACAAATGTTGATCGTTGGTCATGAAGTACTACAGGCTCCAATTTAGAAGAGTTGATCCATTGATATTTTTTTAGATGCTTGCTCATCCATTTCAAGATGATAAGAACTGCTAAAGTTCAATTTAGTTCCAAAGGCTGTTTGAAGCGCTTGCCAAAACAGGCTTGAAACCTCTGATCTCTATCAGACACTATATCTGAGAGAATCCCACGGCAAAGTCCATTGAAATTGAATCCCTTTCTCAAGATTTTGCTTTATTCTTTGGAGCTGAGGATCACTATCCTGATTCGCTTTAATTTCCTCCATTAGGGAGGGCTTTAAGGTAAGTGCCAGCAGTTGAACATTCGCCTTCCTGTGCGACGCTAATTGAATGTCAAAGTCCTCAAGCTCTCTCAAGAGATTCAGTTGAGTATTCACTACAGTGTTCAAGGTATGTTGTGCCTTCCTATTTAGGGCGTCTACTATAACATTTTTCTTTCTTGGTGGACATTGGATCTACCACAACTGATGGAGCTTCTTCTGCGTAAAGATGTACTTGAAGCTTTGATGATTAGTATTGATTCTTGCATGGTACCCCATATAAGTAATGTCTCTAAATTTTCAATGCAAAAACTAGAGAAATGGGTAGGGTAATTCTTCTCATAAGATTTGAGCTGTTAGAAGGCATAAGCCACCACTTTATTTTCTTGCTAACTTTGTAGCTTGCTTCGACAAATTGGTCAGGGAAGACAATATTTGTCAAATCCTTCCTGAACTCGATAAGTCCATGCTAAACTCAAACAGCTTCTAGGCTTAGTGCATTGGTGGGTGTTGGGCACGTTGTAACCGCTTTCAGCTTGTGCAAATCAACCTTAATATCTTCCTTTGAAGCCATATGCTCCATAAATCCCATTACTTCTAATCAGTACTCATACTTTTTGTAGTTGTTATATAATTGATGTCCCTTCAAGTTCTGCAACACTGTCTCAAATGAACAATATGCTTATCTCTATCCTTGGAGTAATTCAAGATGTCTTTTTATAAACACTACCACAAACTTATCTAAATAGGGTATGAAACTCTATTCATAAGATCCATAAAGGCTGCAGGGCCATTGAGTAGGCTAAAAGGCATCACAATGAATTCATAGTGATCCAAACATGGTCCTTAGTGTGGTTTTGGGAATGTCTTCAGGTATAATCCTAAGTTGATGATACCTTGACCTCAAATTAATCTTAGATCAGACTCTTGCTCCCTGCAGTTGATCAAAGAAGTCATCTACTTGGGGCGATGGGTATGTGTTTTTAATGGTGATCTTATTCAGCTCTCTGTAATCAATACATAACCTCCAGGTTCCATTCTTCTTCTTTACAAATAGAATTGGGGCACCCCATGATGACACACGTGGTATGATAAATCCCTTTTGTAATGACTTCTTTAACTGAATCTTCAGTTCTTTAAGCTCAATTGGGGCCATACGATATGGGGTTTTGGAGATAGGTTAAGCATCAGGGATTAATTCAATCTCAACATCAATTTCTCTTTACGGAGTAGTCCCGGTAACTTTTCAGGAAAACATCTCTAAATTCACAAGCTATAGGGATACCTTCTTCTTTTTCTTCCTTTAGTTGAATGTTACTAGCATAACACTAATACATCATGTATCCTTGACATAAGAGCTTATTGGTTTTCATAAAAGAATTTAAAGGACAAGGTTTTTCCTCTCTTTGATCATAAAACATATTTCTCTCCCTTGTTCATCTCTTGAAATAACCTTCGGGTCACAACCTATCTTGACCCCAGAAGTACACAACCAGATCATTTTCAAAATGATATCAAAGTCTAACGAGTCAAATTGAATAAGAACTTCAGGGGAAACTATCTCACCAATAGTAATTTAAACAAATTTATGAGATGTAGAATACTTAACTCTAAAGTCATTGGACAACTTGATTCCATAATTGGTTTTTGCCTTCTTATTCTCAAGGTTCACTTGCATGGTAGCTCGTGTGAATATAAATGAATGAGTGGCAACTGAATCAATCAATACATGAAATGGTTTCAAAATTAAAGGAGAGTTCTAGTAACTACTGCACCAGAGGTGGCAATATCCTTCTTGCTCAACACCTACGACCTTCCTACAGCTGTGGGCCTTGGAGGTAGGAGCCCTTATCTACAGCCTTCAATTTTCGGGAGCAGGCAGCGATGAGGTGCTCTGGGCTACCACACCACGTGTATTTGTTAATTCCCACTTAGTAATCTGGAGTGGTGTAATTTGTTCTTTCACAAATTGGTTCCAAATGAAGTCATGCCCTAAGAGCCTACTCGTAAAAGTGTTGCACCAAATATCGGTTTCACCTGTTAGATAAAATGTTCCAATGTTCACCCTTTTATCCCCTGGAACCTCTATTACAGTGAAAATTTTCTCCATTCCTCGAATCCATTCTTATGGTTCCACTGGGTCATACTTTCCACTCTAGAGTCCTTTAGTATGAATCAGCTGAAGACATTTTTCCAAGGGGCAGTAACCCATCAAAATTTCTCACTGGTGCAGTCCAAATGCATGACAAAGATTTTGATTGTCTAACTTAAGCTTTATGAAAGTGATCTTCAATAGGAAACTGAGGTTGAATCAGCCAAAAAGAGTAGGCACATCGCATTTCCCTTAGCAATGGATTCCACAAGTTAGACAACAATCAACCCCTATACAAAGTGTAGTTAAGATCTACCTTCTGTTTAGGCATGCTACAAAATTATCAACTATTGACATAGGTGCATCCCAATCATAAGCCAGTTACTAGCAGCAATTGGGCTATTAAAAATAGGAAAAGGTGACTAGAACTGATAAAGATGTAACATGAGAGTGAATGATAATGCAACTTGATGGGGAGATGCCATAAAGACAAAAAGATGAAGCCCCTGGTCGAAGTGAGGAGTATCCAACAATTGATAATCCAACAAGGATAATGGTAGATGGTATGTTACTAAAAGGTGTAGTGAAATAGTTTCTAGAGTAATGTCCACTTCACAACTGGAGGTGGAATCAATGGAGTGCTTATAAGAGTTTGGGCAATTTAAGCAAGTCTTGAATTACAATGGATTGAAGCAAAATGTCTCTCTAAAGTGTCCTTGATTTCTCTTATATGGAATCATCGATAGTTAATGGTTTCAAAACTTATGTATCATAGAACAAGCCTCTCTAAAATCCTATAATTCAGGGGATATTACATTAAGAACCCCTATATAGCTCACTTAGATGAAATTCGTGAGTTACAAAAGAAAATATCCGCAATCAATGAAGCATATTGAAGTAATTGCCACTTGGATCCAAGAAACACACAAAATGACACCCATATGATGAGGAAGCATAAGCTCAAAGTTGTAGGTACCCACTGACTTGAACAGGCTGTACCATCAGACTTCTAGGCTGAATTTCCTTGACCACTAGTCTCCAAATATGCTGCAACATGGGTTATTAGAAAGCTTACTTTCTGTACTTTGACATATACTAACCAAAACATCCCTATCTGATGGAATGCATAAGCTGCAAGTAAGCTAAACTCAGACCTTATGCATTAGGATTCTGTCCAGTTTGCAGATTTTGATTTGTCTATTTGAATAACCAAATAACCTCCAATCCACTTGAAACTTGTTTCATATGAAAAATATCTCCTTAACGTTAAAATTGGGATGGAAAACCCTTGCGTAAATCATATTGATCATGGACAAAAGTTACTTCAAGGTCGGTCCTTGTACACTGATCAAAACTGCCAAGTTGATTGAACTTGTGTATTCCGCTCATACTTGGTTTTCCCTATGCATTTAACCTCAAAATGAGTCAAGGGCGTCTCATAGGGCACATTTGTAACAACCCCCAACCCTAGGGCTAGGAGTGTTAGTGATTCTTAAATTCCTAAGGTGAAACGGATAGAGTTTCGGCTATAAACTGGACATTTTCCAGGCTTAAAGTCTTACATCAAATCCCCTGCATTGACTAGAAGTACAAAAGGATATCAAATCAAGCTCAACGGCTATATATCGGAGACCACAACTCTACAGACCACACGCCTGGAATACAAGAGTTTACATCCCAAAATAAACAATTTCAGCTAAAAGGACAACAAACCATTCAAATGGGTGGCTCATACGGGCCACACCGAGCGACTTCTAGACAATATGGCCATACTTACCTAAATGCATTGGAAGCACCTTCAACTTGTTATTCAAAATCACCCTCGAATATGATGCTTAAGATCAAACTATATATACATTATATGGATCCATTTGACAAAGAACAATATATGAGTAGAATAGGTGTGAGATAAGCAGACATTACCAGTGTCACAAATCTCCAAGGATATCATAGTAATTCTCATTCGTCACTAACCGACTTTCTCAATATCTTAATCCCCATACTCCATATCCCATCAAGAAAATCTCAACCTGGCTCTGATACCAAATCTATAATGCCCCAAATTAAGCATGTTTCATTGTTTATATTCTCCTTAATAAATCACTTTGTAATCTGATAAATCCAATGATAGGGGCATTACCGCCGTCCCAAAGGACAAGGCTTGAAGTATGTGTCCTGGAATAACATAGTTAAGCATAACCTCAACCATACACATTCACACATGATCATCCATTCACGACCAAGTGTTAACCAATGTGAGGTTTATAAACCATAGTAAGATAATTCATCATGTAATCTACATCCTCATACATTGAAGAATTCAAAATACAGCTTTAAAGTATGCATATACTGTATCATCGTTGATTCATACAGATTTCCTTGCTCAACTTATCCTCTTCCGCTGCTTTGCTAGTATAAGGGAAATTCTCTGAGCATTTGCCTAAAACAAAATATGAAAAACATTTTGAACTGTGAGTCGAAGCTCAGTACATGCATTCCTGAATTGTTAAATGATCATTGAAACACTGATTGGGCCCGCTTTGCAATTCATTTTAAGTTAAAATAGTGAATGAGATGATTGTAAAACTGTATTGCTAGTTATTATCTGATAGTGAACCCCTTGACACTGTTACGATCTATGGATAGGTGTACACCTGTCAAGCCGATCGGCGACCTGGCCGGAAGCCGCACAGGTAACTGAAGAGCGAATGTCCTATAGATGATAACTGACGGGGTCACTAATTAACTGATAAATCACTGTGTAAACTAATTCATTGATGTACTTACAAGAACATGATACTTTGATAAATGAACTCTGATTTCTAAAGATACAGGCAATGGATGTACCTGAAATCTTTAAAATGATATTTCACTTGATAATACTTATGCACAATGGAAACGATAGACTAGGCCTCATTTCTGTTTTAGAAATATAATTATAGATAAATGTAGTTAGTAAACCATGTTCACTGACATAATTTATAACTTTAATGAAAATTGATTGATTAAAAGACTTCTACAATTCCAATGATTCAATATAAGGCAACTTAAATCAAGATGATCTGAAAAATAAATGAGTTAGGGTTATTGAAGTTGAAAGACAATAAATTGAAACAAAATAGATCACATTGGAATGATTGAGCGGATAATAAAAAGATTTCAATTGAAATGAATAAAATATGAGTTTCTGATATTTCTAAAATGGATAATGGAAAGTATAATGCGTCTAAAATAGATAATAGAAGGTTTAATACTTCTGAAATGGATGACAAATGGTTTAATGCCATAAGGGGTACTGTGAGGTTCATAAAAGCTCATATAATACCCTAACTTGATCCAAAGGACACTGATTTTAAGTTATTACTCTGCTTACTTCCCAAATTTCATTTTAATACTTATTTAACTCAATTTTCAACCCAAGTAAGCTTTTGTACATAATCAAACTTACTGAACTCACTACACTTTGTAATTTCCTTGTAATACCTATAATTATATAGAAATTTATGAAAATATTTCCAAATGTCACGATTTCTGTATTTACTCATGTTATCGTTTGATAATCTGCATTAGAAAATCCATATCTTTCACTCCCGAGCTCCAAATAAGTTGTAAAACCCCAATATGAAAAGCTCATAATGTCCACTAAAATTGTCATTTAGGATGCAAAGCATGATTCACATAGTAAGGTCTCTAAAATTAGGGTAGAACATAGATGCGCACAATTTCAGTTCAACCTGCGCAGTCGTAGTAAAATGATGATAACGTTTTCCACATAACTCAGATTAAGGCAATTCAAAATGCACGTGAAAGCTAACTCATTGATCTATCCACACACAACAAATCACAAATTTTCAATAAGCCAATCAATACCAATGTTTTCGGAAATTCCACTATTCAAGTTTCCTCCTAGTTTCTGTGTATTCTGCGCAGTCTTCAGTAAATTGGTCATAATGTTGTCCACACAACTTGTATTGAGTAATTCTAGAGCCTATTGAAAGCTAATTCATTAGGATCTCCACCCACCAAAAATCATGGTTTTTCAATGTACTGAGTATTACCCGTTTATTCGCAAACTCACCCCTATTTTGGGGTCTGTTTACAGCATAACAGCCCATATTGCAATCTTTTCTTGACATAAACCCCCACTAAGATCACTCTTTAGCTCATCCAAATCTGCACCAACATTTCCATAATCATTTATGATGATAAAGATTACCAAATCAAATACAAAATGATCCAAATCCATCACTTCAAACTTAAACTATAGCATGATCATGAACAATCTCAACTTTCACATGCTTTTGTGCTTAAACAACACTTAACCACTTCAAAGACAGCTCTTATTCTTATCATAATAGCATGATCAACAATAAAACCAAGAAAAACAAGAATCAAAGACAAAAATCAGCATGATAGGTTAAGGAGTTTACTCACTTGATGCTTGAAACAAAGAGGTGTGAGTGATGCTTGAAGGGTGAGGGGTGTGGCTGGTGGCGGGAGGGGTGTTGGGAGTGGCTAACTGGTAGTGTTCTGGGTGGTGGTTGCCAACAGCAAGGGGCAATAGGTGGGGCAGAAAGGGGACGCACAGCAGCAGCAAGCAAAATGGAGTGAAAGAGAGAGGAAGGTGTCTTGATGTTTTGTGGTTGAATTTTCACTTGGTCACAAATGAAGTAAAGACTTTACTTGGCTGAGATTTATCCCTCAAACAAATATCTGTTGCTAATTAAAATTAGGAGTAATGATGGTAATTAGCTAAACAAATAGATTAGGAACTTGTTGGGCCGAAATCGGCCATAAATGAGCTCGGGTTTGGAAAAATTATCAAACCGGGTGCGATTAATTTAATATTTTTTTTCCAAAGCTCGAAATTAAATGTGATATCATGAAAAATAATTTAATCTTTTAAATCATAAATATCGAGACCTACTATCAAATTTTTTTTTCGAAATTAATACAGTAAATGAAACTTGAATTGCAAAGTATGACCCAAAATAAATTCTCCTAGTCGAGATAATTAAATGAGGTAAATAGATATGAAAAATTAATAACTTGATTTAATTAAATAAATAAATATAATTTAGGGTCGGGCTATTACACCAGTGCTCGGGTTGACGGGTGTGGGACTCTCCAACTAATCTACACTCTCGAAGAAAAGAGAGAGGTTAAAATAAAGGGCTGCTTAAGGATGATGGGAATGTGATGAGATGTTCATGAAATTTTAGGTCAAACATTGAGAGCTTATATGCTAAGATCTTAAGTAACTATTTCAAAAAATAAAAATGGCGTAATCTATAAAGAAAAATCTAACTTGTATATCTAAAGTATATTGCACTCACTAAAATTTAAAATAAAGCATAAATTCCATAAAAATCACTTTAGTTTTATTTCAGGATCAAACTCTAATGCATACCACATGAGTCGCTGCTAGGTCCTGCGTTTTACCTATGCGGTTTCCAGTGGGCATTCTAGGTGACGGGGAATATGTGGGGGACCGCATCTACAATTCTTCATGCATATTTACTTTTTTGTCGTTGATGCGTGTGAAATGATGAATTTAGTCGTCCTTATCTCGACATAGGGCATGTTTTATCCCATAGCAACCTAGAAAAAAAAAAAGGAAATAGTCATTGGGTTTGAACTATTTGGCATGCAGGCTACAAGTGGTTGTTGGGTTTATTTTGACGTTGGTGCAATAGTTATTTACAAGCTTCATTTTTATTTTTATTTTTGTTTTTATTATGATGATAATCTCCTAATAAATGCCTTCACATTTTCGAAGGAATTTAAAGTCAAATTAACATCATTCTCTCCAAAATTGTAAGTGTGATAAAGATTGTGGGAATTTATTAGGTGAAGTGAATTGAGGTAACTTGCAATGTGAATTTATTGCTATTGATTACTTAAATTAATTATTTCGCTATGTCTATTTTTTTCTTAAAGTAGAATTTTAAGTATGTATTTGAAATACTAATGGTTTATTATAGTTTTACTTCTAGAGCAAATTTGAAAGGTTTATTTGAAGAATCAAGGAAGAAGTGAAGTCAAGTAATTTGTAAGTTATTTTAAAATTTTGTTATAATTTACATGTTGGTTAAATTTTAAAAATAATTGTGTTAGAAATGGCATGTTGATTTAATAACATAAATATGTTATGATTTAAAATTGCAGCAATTAATGTAAATGTTTAAATTGACATGTTTGTTTTACTTTAACATTTTGATATGTTTAAATAAATAAATATGCTATAATTTAAATATTGGTTGTATATTTGTAAGTGAATAAGTTTAAGAAAAATGTTACAATTTAAATTTGAAATAATTACTGGTTGCATGTGTATATGTTGTAAGTGGCATGTTGATAAATAAGTTACAACTTTAAGAAATTACTTAGTTAGAATTGTCATGTTGGTTAATTTAAGTTAATAAGTTTAAATAAAAATGTTAGAATTTTTCTTGAACATAGGCACTTGTTTTTACTTGATCATCATAAGTTCACCTTTACTAATTCATTGTAATTCTAAAAGGTTAAATCTTTATCCTATTAAATAGGCAGAATACAACAAACTAAAGCGTGATCTACTTTTCATATGGATTCAAAATATCCATAAAGATTCTATTAGAAGGAGAAATATATTCCAGTAGTAAGGACACTTCATTTTGGATTTCCTTTTTTTCTGGCAGGATTTCTACTCTAATGATCATCTTTATCGAGCTCACGAGTTAAACTATCTGTCAGTGAATTCGAGAAGTCTATATTCAGGTACCTCGAGATATGAGTTATTAAAAATTCCAACCCTGTGCTTTTGTAGTTAATATTTTAGTACCTCAAGGTTTAGTAGCCTAATTTTGGATACCCTCCATATTTTTTGTACACCTCTAAACTTTTGAAGTCCACATTTTTAACCTCGTTCTTTAAAAACTTACTTTTGACATTTTTAATTTTGTGTATGTGATATTCTTCTAATAAGTACTATTTAAAGCTCTCTTTTAATTGGTATGAGAGTAATGTGACTAAAAATAATTATGTTAATTAAGTTGATTAATAATTGATTAAGCTAATTAACTGCATTTAATGCTTAGATCATCATTTACTTGTCCTGCACTAAATTATTTACATATTGTGCACATCCAGAGGGATCCCCTTTAGTAGCACCACAATTAAACTATATCAAGGATGTAATTTTATAATTAAATGCTAAACTAGAAAAAATTAAAAATGAAGTTAAGGAGGTGAAAAAGCAATCATTCATAATCCATCTTTCCTTAATCAAAAAAGTTAGACATAGTGAAAAATTTGATTTAGGTATCCATTTGAGCATAAATATCCTTTCCAAAACCTAAAAAACAAAAATCCCATTTCCTTTATAAGATATTAAAATTGAAAAAAGAACAAAGAGACAAATCAACTAAAAATTTATCGAAAAATATATAGAGAAATAAATAGAGGGTGGAATATAGGTAGTATAATCAAGAGGAATTACATAATATGTTTAATAAAGAACAAAATCCAAAAGAATTAAACAAAAGCATGGGAGCCATAGTAGAAAAGCAAAAAGTACTATATGATGATAATGAAAAGACAACAAATGTCCACTTCACAGAGGAAATATATCAACAAATGAACCGAATCAAACTATAGGATCTTAGTGGTGCTTAAGAAATTAGGAGAAAACTTGATGAAAAATATGAAAATTGATAGCTAAAAGTGAAATCACTGAAATTGGCGAAGAACTCAATGTTGAAGAATTTCAATCCAATTTAGTTAACAATGTAATTTTGAAACCCGAAGAAATTTTTGAATCATCTAGAAGAAATACCAATTTAATGGGACCGAGTTATGTTCTTGCAGGACAAACATCCAATTTTTCTTTTCAGTTTATCCCAAAGAAGACCATATCCTTTAAAGAAATTAGCATTACTCCTATTAGCCAAATGAGTTACATCTTAAACATAGATGGAGCTCGTAATAGAGAAGAAATATTTGAACATCAGAAAAGGGCTATAAATAGTGTCATGAACTTGAATACCACATGGACTTATGGAAGTTTCCTAAATGATGCGGAGTATAGTTTTTCTAGCACTGTAGCTGACTGGCATGACTCAGTATATGAGGAAGGTGAAAATGTATTAAGAATGATGAAAACACCAGCTAACATGTTCAAAAAATTATGTAAGCAAATCAAAACTAAGTTTATGAAAGCTAACCTCGATTCCAAGATGGAGCTAGAGAGTGACAAAGATAGATGAATAACGTGGAGATGTGGGATATGAGATATCTAGAAAATGATATTGCTGAATTTAGTCAATATTATCAAAAATTGGGCAGAACAAAACTAATCTCGGTATGTGTTTTGACAAATTACCTTACCCAATAAATTCCATAATCAATGAAAAATACATTGCATGGCTTGAAAAAATGGATGCCATTGACACTCTTGGAACAACAATCTCTTATGTAAGAAAGTGACTTAATGATCAATGTCTTGATATTCAAAAACAAAAGAAAATGAAGAAGCAATTTCTAGCCTATTGCGATAATCCTCATCAATGGGGGAATGAACCTGAGAAGAGAAGAAAAAGGAAATTTTATAAGGAAAAAAAAGCTTTAACAAGTAAAGGGGAGAAAAATACAAAAGAAAGTGTTAATATGCCAAATCTCAAAAGGCGTAGATTTGTAAGAAGAGCTGCTTATTGTCCTATAAGGAAAAGTAGGTATAAGTGTTGGGCATGTGGAGAAGTAGGTTATTATACAAATGAATGTCAAAATAGAAAGAACAGCAATCTTATTGAAATTTTGGGTAATTTAGATTATTTTGGGCTTAGTGGAGAACAAGCACTAGACTTAGCCCTGAAAAATAAGGGAATTGTTGAGATAGTAGGGGAAGAAGAATATGAAGAAAGTGACCACGAAGAAAGTTGTCATATGAAGGAAAGTAGCTTAACTAGTCTTGGTGACCTTCAAGGAGAAGAATTTATGGTAGATGATGAGAATGAGGACATTAAAGGAGATTGAGTCCTTCATATAATTTAAAAAGGCATGATCTATAAAAAATCTATCTTTCCATCGAAGAGTAAGTACGTATGCAAAATGGTCGAAGAGGATTTAGAAATAAAATAATGTGAATATGATGTGAGAGAAGTTAATATCGTTAATGGGGAGATATCCTTAAGCATAACCAAAATAAAAAGTACAGGTTTATTCATGTTGGAAGTGTCCAAATCCAAGTTGCACCACTATAGTGTTATGACAAAGGTATTGATCGCTATACTTTGCTTTGTGATATCAGGCATATAAAATTTAATAACCAAATTATCATAGAGATTAATACCAATTTGCATAATGGTTCAACGAGATTCAGTTACTGACCTGGATATTGAGTCTAAAAGGTGAATTTACCAAAAATTTTCTATCCCTTAAGATAAAAACAGTTAGAATGGATATGAAAAGAGGAGGTTACTAGCTAAGGATGTTTTGGGGAACAATATACAAATTAGATAATACTATAGACCTAAACTCTAAGGTAACAATGATAAAGGTAGAAAAGTTTGAAAGTCCTACTCAAATGCAAAAAAAAGCAAAGGATAAAATCCAATCTATAGGAGATAAAAATCATTAGGCCTTAGATATCTAAGTTTAGCAATCCCACAAAAATCGATAAAAAAATGTAATAAACATTGATAAGAATGGGAAAATTAGCATTAAACCCCAATTTTTAACAAGCATGAGTACAAGATTTGACTATAGATAAGGATCTTCAATAGCTAAAGTAGAAGTTAAAGACGATGATACAATTAGTATGACCAGTAAAATCAGTAGAATGAGTTTTGAACCCGCGAGACACAGTGTGAGTCGCAGCATTAATTTGGATAGAAAAGTCACCAGATATAAAGCAAGGACGATTCATGAGCCAAATGTGAGGATGAATTAGTCAAAACAATGGCCATGGAGATAGGTTATGAAGTCAAAACAATAACCATGAAAGACAATATTAAGAATTTGTTAAGTAAATCAAAGAACTTTCGCAAAAATGGTTAATTAGGAATAGTGAGAGTCCTCACACTGGGTTCTGCTTTCATAGTAAGAAATCATACTGAAGAAAAAATAAGAAAAAACTAGAATGGTAATCAATCACAAAAGCTTAAAGATAATATTGTCTTTCATGGTTATTATTCCTAACAAAGCAATTCTTTTCAATGGAATTCAAGAAGCCTCTTGGTTCCTAAAAATATATTACAAACATGGACATTTGTAGATAAAAATGGAAAAAGAAAGTACTCCTTTGACAGCTTTTAGTGCCCCTCAAGGCCATTATGAGTGGGTAGCAATGTCATTTGCATATAAAAATATGCCTCAAGTATTCCAAAGAAAACTAGATAATATCTTCAAAGATCTTAATCACTATTGTCTTGTTTACATCAATAATATCCTTATCATTTCTAAGACCATGTAATAGGACAAGGATGATGTTCTGGCTATTACTCAAGATCTATTGATCATGGTATTATCTTTGGTAGAACAAGTACATTTATATTGAATAAGAAATAGAGTTTTTAAGTCTAAAAATAAAAGTTGTGTCTCAAGCGCATATTTTGGAAAAATAGAAAATTTTCCTGAGACAATTGAAGACAAGAAGCAATTAGAAAGGTTTCTTGGATGCCATACCTATGCCTTAGATTTCATGAAAGATTTAGTTAAATTGAGAAAACCATTATACCAGAAGGTCAAGAAAGAAGTAAGTCAGACATGGACTCCTAGTGATTCCAAGATTATTCAAAATTTCAAAAGATCTGCAAAAATCTTTCTATTCTTAATTTGCCTAACGAAGGAGGTCATTTAGTTCTTGAGACATATGCCAACAATGAGTACTAGAGTCTAGTGCTCAAAATAAAAGAAGGAGAAAAACTCTGCAAATATTGTAGTAAAACTTTAATAAAGAAGAATGCAACTATCCTATGATGAAAAAAGAAATCTTTGCAATCATAAGGAGAATTGAAAAGTTCTTAATATTTTTAGCCCCAAAACCTTTTGTTATTCGAATGATTGCAAAAGAATACTTGGTTTTGTGAAATAATAATTTATCAAATATATAAGCACAAGGGCGACTCTATGTTGGCAATTACGGCTTAATCAGTTTTCTTTCTGTATTGAACACGTACAGGAATCGAAGAATTCTCTAGCAGATACTTTAACTCGTGAGCTTGACAATGGTGACCATCAAAGTAGAACTCCTATCAAAAAAGGAGAAAACCCAAAATGAAATGTCATTACCGCTAGAACGGGTTTCTCCTTTTAGTAGAATCCTTATGAATATTTTATAATTTTATACAAAATATAGATCATACTTTGGTTTTCTATCTTCTACCTATCTAACGGTATAGAGATTCAACATTCTACAGTCAAAAATGAATTACTTAATTTGTCCTTATGATGTTTAAGTAAAAATAAGTTCTTTTATGTAAGAGAAATGGTTCAATGACTAGTGTACAACCTACATCGACTACTGTCATAATTATTCCTATGATATTTGGGAGTCATAGAGTGCTATGATCTTTTTTCCTAATAGATCTAGAGTTGGTGTTAGATTTCCAGTACATTCATCCTCTTAGATGACCCCATCATGAAAGCATGGGAATATTAGATGATAACTTACCTCATGGAATTCCCTGATTTGAAGTATTTATTCTTCTCAATTCTACCTATGTTTCAACAGTGTATGTTTAAAATGATCCATTGGATTCTTACATCTCTCGATCCGAACTACCAATCCATTATCATCTTCAATTATTACTCTAGAGGATCCAGATGATTACTGATAAGAATAATTTTCAGAACGACAAGAAGTAGTTAGTGATCTTACTTTGGCAAGAGCCTTTAGCTTTTAACACATTTACCATCAAATGTAGGCATTGATTGAATGAGGAAGAATGCTAATGTGTTGTGAAAACACTAATTTTATTTATCATAGTGACATTAGCAAATATATGATGGTAGAAGGAGCCACTTCAGAAGATGTGTTGGATTATCTTTTCGATGTTAGAGTTGGACCTATTAGAAAAAGGGAAGAGATACCTGTATGATCTTTTTGAAAAATGGGATCATACAGCATCTTGGACATGATGAAGATTCTGATGATTATCTAGATAAAGATGGAGTTCAAGACATTATTGGAGATAAGGGCATGCAGAATCTTAATATGGATAAGTGGTCCTGCCAGGATTAAATGCTTTGAAAAGTTGTTGCACCATTATGTGTTATCTTATGAAGTGTCAAGCCAGTAAAATAATGCAGTCTACTATAGCCATGTAAAAGCATCTCATAACAATATATGGACTATAGCCATTAGGGCATCCTACATAGTCCATCCCCTCTATGAAAGGAGAAGTTGAGTGTTGTGAAGGGATATGGTCGTATGAACATACTTGAGCAAAAGAGAAGTCATGTATCTCCATTTTTCTATGAGCACGCATCTCCAATGATCTTAGCTAATTAAATTTCTCTTCAAATCTTTCTATTGTAATATTTCAATTTTTAAGATTTTAATAAAAGAAGTCTAGGGAACATTCTTCAATCGAACCTTACGTCTTAAATATTATATTTTCTTGATTAAAGTTTCACTACCCTTAAAAACACAAAAACTTGCTTAGTGACTGTAATCCGAGGTAGGAAACAAAACAGATTTGTATTGTGACTGATCTAAAGAAGGTGTGGTCAATATTAGGAATCTTTGTAAACTGGAAGCATGAGTACAATGCCTACTAAGTTTAGGTAACTGTCAAAACTCTCAAATTAAGCTTTATTATGTTGCTAATCATGGTGGGTCTATAATTAAAGAAAATATAATATTTATGATATAAGTAGTAAATTGTGATGACTAGTACTAATCTGATCATTTTAAGAAGTTTAATCAATTAGAGAAAGCATATTTCTTTAGAAGCCCTGAAATAGTTTATTTGCATATTCTACCCAAATTTCGAGTCGTTTTGTTGTTTCAAAAGTTCCGGTCGAAATTATGAAATGAAAATTCAAAAGGTAGTACACAATCAATGCATAATATTTCAAGCTACTTAAAAACTACTGCGAAAAATTCACGTTTTGGAAAATTATTGTGCTAAATCTTAAGGCACTAATTTGTTAACTGCTTACAGAATTCTTCGATCCCTGTACATGTTTAATACAGAAAGAAAATAGGTTAAGCCATAATTATTGTAATATCCCGACCCTAACTCATATTTATTTAAATCATCTTTATTTTCATGGTTATTTATTTAACCAAATCATGTTTATTAATTCAAATACACCAAATTTATTTATTTAGCAAATTCCAATTTGCTGGGTCCCACTTTACACTTCGGGTTTCAATTATTTTAAAATTTCAGGTGAATTGATAGCAGGCCTCGATAATTATAATTTAAGAATTTATTATTATTATTATTATTATTATTATTATTATTATTATTATTATTATTATTATTATTATTATTATTTTTAACACTATTATTTTATAACTTCGTAAAAATTTAATTTCGAGCTATGAAAAATTTCAATCGCAGAAAGTGTAATTTTGTTTCGGGCCCAAACTCATTTTAGCCCAATTTCGGCCCAACAAGATATTACCTCATTTTACTTAGCTAATGACCATTAAATGTGTCTAATTACCATTGGCTTAAGCTTACTTTTGGTAGATAAAAACTCAGCCAAGTAAGGGTGAATCATTTTAAGCTAAGTAAAACCCACAAATATCAATCTTCTTCTTCTTTCTCTTTCTCTAAGCCATGCTTGCTATTGCTGCTGTTGCTGTTCATGGCCGCCACAACCACTAGCCAGGCTTGGTGCCACTAGTTCAGCCACCAGACAACCACCAACAGCCATCCTAGCCATCACCCACATTCCCACAAACATCAGTCACCACTTATACCTCTTTTTCAAGCATCAAAGTGAATAAACCCTAACTTTGTTCTTGTTGATTTTGCTTGTATCTTGGTTTTGATTCTTGTTATTGTTGTTTTTGGTTGTTGATCATGTTGTTTTGATAGAAATAAGAGTTACTTTGGATATTTTAATTGTGGGATAAGTTGAAAAGTAAGTAAAGGTTGAAGTTAATCATATTCATACAAGCTTATGTTAAAACCATGTTTATAGACTGATTTGTATTTGATTGGTGATCTTTGGCATTATTAAAGATTATGATGGAGTTGTTGTAGTTTTGGATGGTTTTGGAGGAGTTAAGAAATGATTTCAAGTGAGGATTTATGGGAAAAAAGAGGAGAAAGTAAAAACAGTGAGGGCTAGAAATGTCAGAAAATAGGGGTGAATATGAGATTAACCTGGTAATGATCAGCCCATTGAAAATTTATTATTTTTGGTGGGTAGATGGTCAATGTGTTATCTTTCAAATTCCTTTTGAATCGCCTTAATTTGAGGTTTGTGAAAAAAGTTATGGTCATTTTACCAGAACTACATAGGTTAAACCAAAACTGGTATACTTATGTTCTAGCCCCATTTTGGGAATCCTATGGTGGGAATCATGCTTGGTGTTCTACATGAAAGTTTTTTGAGACTTCTTAAGCTTTTCATATTGGGTATTGGGTCTCAATTGGAAATCGGAAGACTAAGTTATGAGTCTTTCTTTCCAAGCCCCTATTGTGCTCTTACTTTTTCTTTACTAAAATATTAGCTATGAAATAAATATTCATGGATTTTATTGGGGTTTTCAGCTCGATTTATGAGAGAAAAGAAGAGAAACATGCATTTTGTGAGCTTAATTATGAGTTTTGAATCACTTACAGATATTACAAAGAAAGTACCAAGTTTGGGGAGTTTAATAGCTTTCATTGGGATCAGTAATCTATTTGGAATGAAAGCTGTATTTAATGAATTTGTGAATGAAATATGGAAAATGGGGAGAATTTTTGACTCAGAAATCATATTTATCAGATCAAGTTGTTGCAGTTTATGCTATTTTGAACTAAGATGTATCTGTCTTGGCCTCAAATCTTTATTGCTTACTCAATTTAGAATGTATCAAATGTATTTATCAAGCTAATCTAGTGTACTCACTGTTAACTTGAACCACGCTATACATTAATAAGCGTTAAACCTGTATCAGCAACCTATCTCAGAAAAGGCCAAAACCACTCTCCTATTTATCACCATCAAGACCTTTTCCTTTGTAATCTTATTTATCTCATTGTGGTCTATATTACTTTCATTTACTTTATATTAGATTTAATTACTTTCATTAATTCAATTTTGAAGTTATATTGAAATACCCAAGTTATGTATATCATTTAGTTACTCAATTCCTATTACACATACTTTACTTACTCAATTATGTGAATAAGGATCATTTACTGACTGTATATACCTACAATGATATTTATGACATAGAGTCAAGGCCTAGTTATCGCTCCCTGTTATGCATAAGTGTTATCAATTCAAAATATATTTATCAAGTTAGATGACATTTTTGGAGACTCAAGGCACGTCCACTGCCGGTATCTTCAGAAAGCAGAACATATTTTTACCAGGTTCCAACTCTTAATGAGTTTATCAATGAATCAGTTTATACAGTGATTTGCGATTTAGCTTATGACCCGTCAGTTATCATCTATAGGGCATCAGCCCATCATTCACCCGTGCGGTTTCAGGCCAAGTCTTGATAAGATTGGTAAGTGTACACCTATGTATAGATCATATCATTACAACAGGTTCACATCAAGATAATAATGAGCAACTCAATTTTATATTACTTCCATTTTCATCATTATTGCAAACTAAATGAATTGCAAAAAGTAGGTACCCACCAGCAAGGTTTTAATGTTCATTTACCCATATGGGGATGCGTGTACTGAGCTTTAGCTCACATTTCTCAAAATGTTTTCTTGTTATCCATTTTAGGTGATGAAGCTGCACATATACCTCCATTGAGCAAGCCCTTTCGGAGTTATCAGTTACTCATAGTGGATTAAGCATGGCATGAAAGTTTGATATAACCTCGAGGACAAGAGGAGTTTATTCTCAATGTACATGTTTAATGTGGAGTATAGGATGGCCCTTTGTATGAATATGTTGATGGTATTGAAGTTAAACCACCGTGGTTTTTAACTTAGAGTATTTTAAGTTTAATGTTTCTTCTGTCTATGATCATGAGTTGGCAGTAATGAGTAGTCTCAGTTAGCCTTATTCTATTTGGAACGACAGTAGTGCCTTCAATCATTAAGTCTTCCGCTGCAGTGTTCTGTAAATTAAATCATTAGCATTTTGGGGCGTTACGATTGCCAACGCCGAAGTTGCCCTTGCTCTTACATATTTGATGGATTCTTTTTCATAAAGCAAGTATTCTATTACAATCAGTTCAAATAAAGAACTTTTGGGGCTAAAAAGGTTAAGAACTTTTCAATTTCTCTTATGACTGGAAGAATTTCTTTTTCCATTATAGGATAGGTGCATTCTACTTTGTGAAAACTTCCACTACAATATTTGCAGAGTTTTCTCTTTCTTTGAGTTTTGCTCATTGATGGCATCTATCTCAACAATTAAATCATCACCTTCATGAGGCAAATTAAGAACATGAAGTTTTTTACACATCTTTTCGAAGTTTTGAGCAATCTTTGAATCACTAGGAGTCCACGTCCAATTTACTTCTTTCTTGAGCTTTTGTTATAACGGTTTGCTTAATTTAGCTAAATCTTTAATAAAATCCAAAGTATAGGTAAGAAATCCCAGAAGTCTTTCTGATCGCTTTCTATCCTCAATCTTTTCTGAAAAGTTTTTTTTTTTCCTAAAATATGCTTTTGTAGAATGATATGTCCAGCTTTTATTTTTAGTTCTAAGAACTCTATTTCTTGTTTAGTATAATAAATGCACTTGTTCTTAATAGGGATAATACCATGATCAATGCATCTTTAGTTGATTGCTAGAATGTCATCTTTGTGTTGTTCTATGTCTTTGAAAAAGATACAAATTTTATCGATATAAACAAGACAACAACTCTTAAGATTTTTGAATATGTTATTCATTCTTCTTTGAAATATTTGAGGTGAATTTTTAAGACCAAGTGACATTATTATCAACCTACAATATGGTTGAGGGGCACTAGAAGCAGTCAGAGAAAGTTTTTTTCATCCATTTTTATTCACCAGTATCCGCTATAGTCCATTTTCGAGAACTAAGAAGCTCCTTAAATTCTATTAAAAAGAACTATTTTTCCCCAAAATTTAAGAGGATTATCATAGTTAAGTTCCTTGCATAATTACTCTTGTTGTTCAACAATATGCTCTTTAAATAGATAACTCTAGTGAGATTGTTAGTGCTAATTCATATTGTGCAAGGATCACCTTCTCACCACACTGGCTACGTGTAAAACCAATCTTCTGATGAATGTATGTTTTATTTAATTTGTTAATAAGAATTGAGGAACCATTTACTGTGAATATGATTTGGCTTATTGATTATGTGCATGAGAATATAGCCTTTGAAAATTATTTCCAATTAATATATTCTGGGAGGGTTGATCAATAGTCCATAGAATTGGTTTAATGCATTGGACTCCTTCGATTTTCATGGATAACCCTTTTATAGCTTCATTATGGCTCATTATGCCATTATTAGCTAGTCTTACTTGTAAAGGATTCTTTGTTTTTTTTTTTTCCACATGAATTCTAAAAATAGAAATCTTTTTTCAAAATAGATCGACAACTACGTTTTATATGAGCACACAATATTAGGATTAGTATTTATGACTTCATAGGATATCCCCATAGTCTTATCTTTAACTAACTTATCCCTCATGAATTGGCTCACTTATAGTCCTCGTTTCGTACCCAATGTCATTTCCATTTAAGATCAGAGTTCGATCTACACTGTGTCTTGCATGTTTAAAACACATTCTACTAATTTTACTGGTTATACTTCAATCATTCTCCTAATTCTGATCATGTATTCACACTTCTTAGTAGCTGGAGTTTAAAGGTAATTTTTCCATTCTCATGGATTTTTATTACATTTTTCCTATTAATTTTTTTGGGATTAACAAAGCTAGATATCTAAGACATATCAATTTTTATCTCTCGCGGATTGGATTTTATCCTTTGAATTTTTTACAGCAGAGTAGGACTTTTAAATTTTTCTATCTCTATCATTGCTACCTTTGTCTTTAAGTCTATGATATTGTCTAATTTGTGGATTATTTTCCAAAATATCTTTAGTGGGTAATCTCCTCTTTATATCCACCCTAGCTTTTTTTATTTTAAGGTATAGAAAACTTATGGCATATTTGTCTGTTAGGTTCACCAAACATCCGGGTTTGGAATTGAATACTACTAAACCATTACACAAATTAGTCACAATCCCTATGATAATTTCATTATTAAATTTAAGGTGCCTAAAATCACAATGGAAAGCATAAAGAACCATATCTTTGTCAGAATATTATAATGGTGACAAGTCAGCTTAGAGAAATTCTACTAGGGATGTGTAATTTGAACGTGGACATTTCCAACATGAATATACCTATATTTTATATCCTTGTGACTATTCGATCTTGTGACATACATTTAGTACCTTCATTACCCAACTCTTTGCTCGTAATAAACTGTAACTTCTATGATTTTAATTTGGATTTTTGGTTACTTTTGTAGGAAATAAGGTTGATTTGAAGGATGGTGGAGATTGAGTTCAAACTGATTGAGTGAAATGCACCCCCTTTGTTAAAGATCGGACAATTCACACGAGGAGTCCTGGGCATAATTAAGCAATTGGGGAGAACAAATGCAAGGGGAATTGAAAAGTCCAAGTGAATAGGAGTGCCACATGTGGTTGTGGTTAGGGACACGCTCATAGTCAATGCTACAGGATCCTGAAAAGGAGGAGAAAAAGCCAAGAGGTGGCCATCGAGTCGCTGAGGCCATGGCCACGAGCCATGGTGCCTAGCCCTCCTAGCCATGGCTGGTCATTCCCATGGCCCCAACCGTGGCTATTCTGGCCACTTTGGCCAGTTTGGCCACGGTGAGCTGTTATCTCCCCCACTCATGTTTTGTTTTTTTGTTGGTTTTTGCCCATTATAAAAGGGGATTTTGCCTAATTTTTGGATTATCTACTATTTTTTGGGGAAAAAAATGCTCTCTCTAAACTTCTAGGGTTAAGCTATGTTGGGAATTAGGACTAGAGGTTAATGTTGCTGATTTCTTAAGAAGATTTTGAAGATTAACCATCACCTCTTTGTACCAAATTAAAGTTTGGCCTCTTTTCTCTCTCTCTCTCTCTCTTCTGCCTAGTTAATTGGTTATTATCATTGATTATGTCAAGTCGTGATGGCTTCATGATGTGGATGATGATTAGTGAGTAGTTTTCCTTGCTTGGGTTGGGGTTATGAGCTAGTGTGCCTTAATAAATGTGACTATGTTTCCTATTTCCTTGAATTTCTCGTCTCTAGAAGGGACCTCTCCTTGATCATCAAGTGTTTGATGAAATGCTCAAAAGAGCATGTCACCTATTAGCTGAAGCTAATGGCCACATTAAACAATGGGACAGCAGTGAATATGATTTGGTATGGGTTAGTCCACTTTAGGCATGAACATAGCTTCATGGTGAGCTTGGTGAAAGGTTATCTGCCTTGGGTCTAATTAAGAACAACTCATCAAAATAGGTGGCATTTGTGCATTAGGCCTACCCATGACATTCGAGAGAAAGCAGGGTACTCTTCAAATGAGATGAACTACCCCTTTAGGGTGTGAGTTAGCTAGGAAAATTGGAATCTAGTGCTTAGTTAATAAGATAGGCACACTAGTAATCTAAAGCCCCAACCCATGTCCTTTAATATAGATTGTTAGTCCCCCACTTTCTTAGGTTTAATTAGTCATAATAATTCATTTCAACTTAATGATTCACCAAGATTAAATCTCTCACTTAGCTTAGTACTTCCAACCTATTTCCCTGAGAACACGATCAAGTGTACGACACTTGTCGTATGATTACGGCGTGATTTTAACTTAGAAATAACTTATTGAACACGTTTTTTGCGACGTTGTTGGGAAAAGAGGTTCTCTAGGATATCAAAATTAGTTTAGGAGATTTGAGGCTCTTTTTTGTTTTTTCTTTTCGACCCTTCTTTACGTAGTTGCTATATTTGCTTGAAATTATTTACCACTCTTGGTAGTGTTTTTGGTGCATGCACATTAGGAGTCAAGGAGTGGTGAATCTTAATCCCATTGACCTCAAAATTGAGGGTACGGCTCGAACACACCGAGATAGATCAAGAAGTCAGAGAAGGCAAAAGAGGGAAATGAGCGATATAGAGTAAGTCAACATAGAAGCATTTAATCCTAACACCACCCCGTTATGGGACTTTGTGATGCTGCACCTTAATGCCATGCCATTAAGCATCGTAAGGTCTGTGGTAGAGGCCAAAAACTTCCAATTCAATATGACATTCATCACTTTGTTCAAACAAAATCGGTTCGGTAGCTCCCCCATGGAGAATCCTAATGATCATATTTCCTCATTTTTGAGAAATGTGACCCTATCAAGGTGAATGAGGTATTGGATGATGCAATTTGGTTGCACTTTTTCCCCTTCTCATTGAAAGATAAGGCCAAGTCATGGTTAATGAATGCTAATATAAATTCTTTCACCACTTGGGACGGGCTTTCCAAGGCTCTTTTGCATGAGTACTTTCCCTCATGGGAAAACCAGCAAGCTTAAGAATGACCTCACCTTATTCACTCATATTGGGGGAGAATCTCTATATGAAGCTTGAGAGCGTTTCAAGGAACTTCTATGGGAACGCCCTTACCACGGTATACTTGATTGGTTGCTTGTTCAAAGTTTTTACAGAGGCCTTTATCAATGCGTGAAGATCTTTATTGATTTGGCCACCCTTAGGGGACTTAAAGGGAATCCAATTAATAAAACTAAGTAATTACTTGAAGAAATGGCTTCCAACGATTACCATTGGTGTAAAGAATGGTCCAACCCTAAGAGCGGTGGACGACTTGATGTTGATGCATTCACTATGCTAGTACGTAAAGTGGATGCCTTATTTCAAAAGGTGGATCGCCTCCAAACAAACCCTCATGGGGGTGCTTCGGGTGGGCCATTTGGAAATGAGAGTATTTTTGAGGTATGTGGAGTCCATATCCATGTTTGGTAGTGAGTGTTAACTTGGTCATTCGATCCAAGACTTGACCGTCGAGTAAGTAAATGCCTTCCAATATTTCAATAATAGGCCACTGAACAACACTTACTCGAGCACTTTCAACCTAAGATATAGGAATTATTCAAACTTCTTATACAAGAACTCCAATCCACTTGCCCATCCTCCAACACAAAATCAAGCACACCCACAAGGATTCCAATACAAAGCATTACATTTCCTACCCCCTCGACCCCAACAACAAATGTCTAACTTAGAGAGCTTGATGGGGCACTTCATTCAAACTCAAACTAAGAAATGAAGCCCTTGATGAGTTCATGATCACGTAAACTCCAAGTTTGTAAGCATGTCACTCACTAAAAGATGATGGAGAATCAATTGGCTCAAATAGCTCAACAAGTGAATCATCTCTCATATCCCCAAGGGTACCTACCATGTCAACTGGAAACAAATCCTAAGGGGCAAATGAATTGCATCTCATTAAGAAGTAGGAAGACATTAGAGGGCACAAAGGAGGCTCTAAAGAGAGATGAAGTCCATGTTGAGGACCAAGATGTTGAGATTGTGGGTCAAAAGGAGGATAAGAGTGAAAACGGCGGTGAATTGAACTTACACCATGAGAGCACCAAGCCTACGCTAGTTGAGCCATACAAAACACCAATCCTTTCTGCCAAAGGCTAGCTAAGGCCAAGCTTGAAGCCAAATTTGAGAAATTTTTGGAGGTTCTTAAGAAGCTTTATATTAATATTCCTTTCTTAGATGCTATCTCGGAGATGCCTTCATATGTCGAGTTCTTAAACATATGCTTTCCAATAAGAAAGCATTTCAAGAGAATGTGATGGTTTCTCTCATAGAGGAATGTAGTGCTATCCTCTAAAACATGTTACCCCCAAAACACAAGGATCCAAGTAGTTTCTCAATCTTATGTGCCATGGGTGATATTGCTATTAGTCAGGCGTTGTGTGACCTTAGAGCAAGGTTAAGTCTTATGCCTTATTCAATATGAAAAAAGCTCTAAGTAAGGAACTTGAAACCCACCATCATTTCCATTTGACTTGCGAATTATTTCGTGCAATATTCAGTGGGAATCCTTGAAGCAATACCATTACAAGTCAGGAAATTCTACATCCCTTGTGGCTTCATGGTAATGGAAATGGAAGAAGATGATCAAATTTCCATCATCTTATAATGACCATTCCTAGCCATGATCTAGGCAATGATTGATGTTAAAAATGGAGAAGTGTCCCTCTAAGTTGGGGAGCAAAAACTCGAGTTCAATCTCATGCACGCTATGGCTACCCCCATCGTGGAGGATGCTTGCCATTAGGTGGACATCCCTCAAAGGATGGTGAAGGAGGAGTTGGCTCTTCCTAGGCCTCTAAAGGAACCCCTAGAAGCTTGCTTGGTTGGTGCCTATAAAGATGAGATGGAAGTTCAGTCGAATGAGGAAAGGGAGATCTACTTAAAGCTTCTAAACTACTCCACAAGCTATTGGCAAGGAAAGGTCTCTAGTGTGAAAATTCAAGCTCTAAAGGAGGATAAGAAAGGCACCCCTAAGGTGAAGTTGAAGCCATTGCCCTCGTACCTATGGTATGAGTACCTTAGCCTTAACTGCATGTTCCCCATTATTATTAGTACTAACCTAGATCGCCTCCAAATTGAAAATTTGTTGGATATACTTTGTAAGTATAGGGGAACTATTGGCTATAGTATTAATAATATTAGAGGGATTAGTCTAATGGCATGCACACGCACAATGCACCTTGATGAGGGTCAGAAGCCCTCTAGGCAATCTTAAAAGCCAGTAAACCCCAACATGCAAGAAGTGGTTAAGAAACAGGTTGTCAAACTACTTGATGTTAGAATTATCTACCCCGTCTCAGATAGCGAGTGGGCTAGCCCGGTGGAAGTAGTTCCTAAGAAGGGGGTATGATTGTTGTCAAGCATGAGGAAGATAAACTTATTTTAGCATGTGCATTGATTATAGGAAGCTCAATAATGCCACCCGAAAATACCATTTTCCCCTCCCCTTCATTGACTTGATGTTGGCAAGGCTGGCTCAGCATTCTTTCTTTTGTTACTTGGATGGATACTCGAGTTTCTTTCAAATCCCTATCCATTCCAGTGATCAAGAGAAGATGACATTTACATGCCTTCATAGTACCCTTGCATACAGAAGGATGCCTTTTGGTTTATGCAATGCCCTGGCTACCTTCTAATGATGTATGCTTGCCATTTTCTCGGAGTGTAGAAAACATCATTGAAATTTTTATGGATGACTTCTCGGTCTATGGGACCACCTTTAATGTGTGCTTGTAAAATTTGATTAAGGTCCTTCGTAGATGCGCAGGTTCACCTGGTGTCAAATTGGGAAAAATGAAATTTTATGGTATAACGTGTAGTTCTTGGGCATGTTCTAGCTAATAGGGGCGTTGAAATAGATATCGCTCAGGTGAAGGTGGTTGCGCATTTGCCACCCCCCCACTAATGCTAAAGGGGGAACAAGTTTCTTTCGTCACGTTGGGTTCTGCTGTCGCTTTATTAGGGATTTCTCTAAGATCGCCAAACCTCTCACCCAACTCCGAGGAAAAGATGCCCCTTTTGTGTTTACTAACGAGTGTCTTCAAGCATTTCATAGAATCAATGAGGCTTTGATATTAGCTTTTATTATCTAACCACCCAATTGGAGTCTCCCATTCAAATTAATGTGTGATGCCGGTGACATCAGTGTGGGTGTGATTTTGGACTAAAGAAGAGATAAAAAAACTATTCATGGTCTATTATGCAAGCAAGACTCTTGATAAGGCCCAATTGAACTACTCTATTATGGAGAAGAACATGTTGGTAGTAGTGTTTGCTATTGAGAAGTTTTCTTAATAACTCTTGGGGTCCAAGGTGATAGTTTGCACCGATCCCTCACCATAAAACACCTAATGGTCAAGAAAGATGCAAAGTCGGGCTTATTAGATGGGTCCTCCTCCTCCAAGAGTTTGCACTAGAGATTCGAGATGGGAAGGGCATTGAAAATGCAGCAACGGTTCACCTCTCCCGATTACCAGTAGACCATGAGAATTATGAAGTGTTCATTTTTCCAATTGATGACTTTTTCCCGAATAAGCATTTGTTTGCCTTGGCTATAGCAAGTGCCCTATGGTATACAGATATAGTAACCTACTTGGTATGTGGCATTTTACCGCTGATTTGAACTTCAATCAAAAGAAGCGGTTCCTCTCCCAAATTGAATCTTTCTTTTGGGAGGACCCCTGCTTGTTTAAGGTTTATGGAGATGGAATCATAAGGAGATGTGTTCCCAAAGAAGATATACAATCCATACTCTTTCATTGCCATGACACATCCTATGGAGGCCATGCTAGTGTTGATAAGACCACCGCCAAAATCCTTCAAGCTAGTTTCTTTTGTCCCACTGTTTTCAAAGATGCTAATGTTTATGTTTAAGCTTGTGATCAATGCCAAAGAATAGGTAACTGGACAAGGCACAATGAGATGCCTATCAAATATATCCTTAAAGTTGAGGTCTTTGATGTTTGGGGCCTCAATGTCATGGGCCCTTTCCCTTCCTTAAAGGGAATGAGTACACATCTTAGTATTCATTGACTATGTTTCTAAATAGGTGAAAGCCATTACAACTCCCGCAAAATGATGCTAGGGTGGTTATCAAGTTCTTCAAAAGGGTGATCTTCTTTATGTTTGGCACACCAAGGGTCTTGATTAGTGATGGAGGAAATAATTTTATAGTGCGAAAAGTTGAAGCATTATAGGGTGCATCACAAGAAGGGATTGGATTATTAACCACAAATAAGTGGCCCAGTGGAGATCTCATATAGGGAAATCAAAGTCATCTTGGACAAGATGGTGACCCAGTTAAGGAAAGATTGGTTGAATAAGCTCCATGATGTACATGATCCTATCGCAAAACCAACAAGACCCTAATTAGGACCACATTTTTTTTACTTGTGTATGCCAAACCATGCTATTTGCCCAAAGAATTACAACATAGAGCCTATTGGGTGATCAAGTAACCAAATTTTGATCTTAAGGCTTTGAGAGAGATGCGAATATTACAATTGAAAGCACTTGAGGAGTTGCGATGTGATGCTTATGAGAATTCAAGGGTATACAAGGAGAAAATGAAGAAGTGGCATGATAAATGCATCCTAAGGAGAGAATTCAAGGAAAGAGACTTAGTCTTACTGTTTAACTCACACCTCAAGTTATTTCCTAAAAAGCTACGCTCGAGACGGTCCAGTCCATTGAAGGTTCTCAAGGTATTCCCTTATGCGGTGGTTGAAGTTTAGAGTGCAACCTCTAGTGCATTAAAAGTGAAATGGAAAAAGACTCAACCTTTAGATTACCGACAATCCAATTGAGGCGAAGGTTATCTATACCTTCTTAAACCTCTACTCCAAGTGACAAACTCAAAGGTTGAGCTCAAGTCCTTAAAAGAGCACTTCTCAGAAGGTAACTAGAGTCTTATGTATTCTCATCACCATTTTCTCAAAAAAAAGACTTCCACATAATTTTATAGGGCAAGCCACGGTAGCCATCCCTAAGGCCTCCAGCTGTGTCCCCCAGCTGCAAGAATAAGTGGTGAAAAACAAGGGATTGCAATGGCTAGCCACGCGCAGGTCTTGCCTATACTCATCCCCTCTTTTATTTTGCTTTCTTCTTCCTCTTTTAGTTTTCCTGGCTCTTTCAAGGCACCAACTCAAGCAACCCCCTCTTTTCCCTCTCTACCACCACAAAATCCACCATATTCTTCCACTAATTTCTCTCACATCCTCTAAATTTATCACTTTTAGCGCCACTTCTTGTCATTTCCACCCTCTAAAACTCGAAAATCTCTTTACTTTCATCCCCATTTCTTAATGACCAAACCCTAACCTCTATATCTACCACCATTGAAACACCTATCTCAAGTGTTTTTTAACCAGTCTCCAACTAGAAACAACCTTGTTACTCACTTTTCACCACAAACTCCCACTTTTCTCACACACAATACTCCATTTACTCGATCTTTAAACCCCGCCTCCATTAAAAGGTTTGAAGCTTGAGGAGAGAGAAAGCTTGCATTGAAGCATCCAACTCTTCAAATTGGTGTCTAGTTGTTGAGCATTTATCGACGTATGGGCAAGAAAACCACCACATCTGGGCCATCCTCCTTCTGCACTTCTAAGAAGGCCGCCTCAACCTCTACCCCGAGTATCAGTACTAGCCAGGCCCAAGCGGCCAAGACAATTGTGCAACCCGTCATGGCATTAATAAGTATGGCATCCAATTTGCTACTAAAGAACATATGCAATGTTATCACATAGTAGCATCTCCAAAATTTCATAATGTGAAGTACATTGGTATTCCATTTCTAAAGAGTATAGGCATTTGGAATGATGTACATGAGCTACTTGAGGTTGTGGAGTGGGCAAATTACATGGCTTGGGATAAACCTATCTATGGAAGGTTATGGTACGAATTTCTTAGCTCCCTTAAGGTTGATTGGAAAGGCACCTATAATAATGGGCTGGTTCAGATTCCCTTTCGCCTTTGCAGTCACCCTTTTGACATAAACCTTCAAGAATTCGATCAACGTCTTGAACTCCCTTTGGTGCTCGGCGATCTTGTGCCCATAAAGAATTCAGAGACTAAGAATTTTGGCATGAAATAACTTGTTATGCCGACTTATGGTTAAGGACAACCCGGGGAATCTTATGTGCTATAATGCTAGCGCCCCAAAACCTACTTGGGTTTGTAACCCTGTGCTTTGATACCTCTACTATCTAATAGATAACACCATTTTCCTAATGGTCGATAGCCAAAACAATATGAGCCTTTTCGACTTGTTTGTCCTCTGGGCCATACTATATGATTTCAATATTGACACGGGCACCCTCACTCTTACCCATTTAGTCTCCCAAGCCAATAGTACTACAACTTACATAATCTTAGCTGGGATTATCGCGACCATTACCTCGAGTCTAGGGTTAGACAATATTATAGAAAAACTAGATCATATGTTCCTATTAGCCTGATCATACCTCAATGCATGCATTCATATGGTGATCTCCAAGGTTGATGGGGGGCAAGTGTTTGCGAATCACCATGGCAAAGCCTTATTTCCCCTCTTTAATCTAAGCAAAATAACTTGTTCCAACTCCTTGAATTGGTACTATAATAATGATGAGGATATCTTAGGCGATGAAGATGAGCCCCAATAACAACGAGGTGTTGAGGGGGGAGGTGATGAGGTCAAGGGAACGACTAAAGATGCCAAAATGAGTGAACTGCTAATGATTAGTAGTAGGTGATGAGGGCAAGGGAATGACTAAAGATGCCAAAATGAATGAACTGCTAATGATTAGTAGTAGAAGTGTCACCAGACCTTTTACTTTCAATGAGGGGCACTCCTATCAATTCATGGACGAGTAATTCTTCCTCCTACACCTAAGGATGGACCATATTGAAGAGTGCTAAGTTCAACATGCCCAAGAACAAGCGCAAGAGCATGCTGAGATGCTCTGTAGGCAAGATGAGTTTGTCCGCCGATAGCAAAATTTGGAGCACCATGTCTACCTCACCTATGATCACTACAAATGGCCCTACCCTCCACTAGATTGGAGGCCTAGTGGCCCCCTAGCCCATATTAAGCATTTTATAGACAACCATCCTCTCCTTCTCACTTGCTAACTCGCTTATTCATTGCATTGGGGACTATGCATATGTTAAGCATGGGTGGGAAGCTTATAAGCTCCTGTCCGGAGGGAGTCATGTTGTGTGTGCTTGTTGTATTCACAGCGTCAGTTGTTGGGAACAATGCTGAGTGATTGGTTGTTGCAGCCTGGTGAAGCCTTGATTTATGTGATTGTGATAGATGATCGGTTGTGGTGGATTGATGATGCCTTGTACATAACACTAGCTATAATTTAGTTGCACTAGTAGGGCTCATATTGCATGATTAGGGAATGCATCAATTCATGCACTTTAGAGCATGTAAATAGACGTTACATTGTGTATATATCAATGTTTTGTTCCCACTTGTGATCTCAAGTGGAATTGTAGTTCAGCGGGGCATTTATCAAGCTTGCAAGGTAGCAATCCTCACCCTACTCTCCATAGTTTATTTTTATTTTTATTTTTATGGATCAATTAGGTTAGAATTCTAATGCTTTTCTTCTTTCATTTGTACTTTTATGGCTGATTGTGGCTCCTTGATTCCTAATGATGACATTGTGAGTTTCAGGTGTAGGGGTAAAGAAGTCATATACCCTTTTGTACATATTCTTGTGAAACTTTTTGTATAGTTTTTTTTTGGGAGGGACTTGTGTGCCTTTTTTATCGGTATTTGATCTTCAATAACATGGTCACTAGTTTGTATATAGGTAGAACATGCATGATGGAACACTTGTATATAATGTGATCTCTGGTTTTTCATGATAACCCTATTTCATATTATGGGTTTGTACTTGCCTTGTACACTAGACCAGTGACTTTTGGTGTTAGTTGTTGGAATTCGGGCTTAGGTACATTCTACTTGCTTAGTTGACTTCCGGCTTTGTAACCTTTTGAAAAAAAAAAAGAGAAAAATGTGAATGCAAAAGTAAGCTTAACTCTCGTACCATTAAATAAGTGTCTCGCGCATCTAATATGAAAGCCCTAAATAGGAATGAAATCAAAATATGTGCTAAGTTATTTTTCTGGGAGTTTAAGGCCTAATAAGCTAAGAACTACCCACCTAGCGAAGGACCATAAGGGAAACGTAGAAAGAAAAGAGCGAAAAGGGGGAAAAAAAGAGAGGAAAGTGACATTTAGCAGCTAATAAAGGGAGTCATATGCTAAGTAAAGATGATCTTTTTCTTGGTTTTAACCTAGTATTAAGAGTCAATACCCTTTGCATGGAGCACCGAGGTGTACAAATCATGTCACTGTGTTGCATGGGGTGAAAAATGAAAGTCGGAGTGCATTTATAGCCTGTGTGTGTCTCGATTGCGTGTTTTGCTTGTACATGGCTAGTGGCTAGCTTGTTAGGGTGATAGAATAAATTTAGATGGTATATATTTTCTTCCCTTGACTTTGTTTATATTTGCATTACTTTCAATAATTTCCCACCAAAAAAAAAAAAATTCGAAGATTTTGCGGGTATGTAAACTGTCACCAGACCTCACTCATCCACATGGGGCAACCGAGGGTTTAAAGGGTTTGTTGCATACGCTAAATACAACCGTAATTTCTACGAAAGTGAATTAGGTCCTTAGATAGTTTACCTTTGTCCTGCCTAAGGACGAGCAAAAGATAGGTATGGGGTATTTGCCCAGTCTCATAACGTATATTTAATACCTTCATTACCCAACTCTTTGCTCGTAATAAATTGTAACTTCTATGATTTTCATTTGGGTTTTTGGTTACTTTTGTAAGAAATAACTTTGATCCAAAGGGTGGCAGAGATTGATTTCAAAACAATGCTAATCGAGTGAAATACGCCCCCTTTGTTAGACATGAGATGATTTGCGTGTGGAGTCTCGAGCATGATTGAGCAATCGAAGAGCACAAAAGCAAGGGGAATTCAAAATTCAAAGTGAATAGGGGTGCCACAGCAGGTCATAGTTAGGACACGCTCGTGGTCACTCTTGCGGGATCCCCAAGAGGAGGAGAAAAAGTTAGGAGGTGGTCACGAGCAATTGTGGCCATTGCCACAATACGTGGTGGCTAGCTCTCCTAGCCACGGTTGGCTGTTCCGATAGGGATACCCATGACCACTCTGGTCACTTTGGCCATTTTGGCCTTTTTTTTGTAGATTATTGCCCACAATAAAAAGGGGGTTTTGCCTAATTTTAGGATTATCTTCTATTTTTGGGAAAAATTACTCTCTCTAAACTTCTATTGTTAAGCTAGGTTAGGGATTAGGGCTAGAGGTTAACCTTATTGATTTCTTGAGAAGAATTTGAAGATTGATCATCACTTTTTTGTGCCGAATTAAATTTTTCCATCTTCTCTCTCTCTCTCTCTCTCTCTCTCTCTCTCTCTCTCTCTCTCTTACATGGTTAATTGATTTATTTATCTATTAATGAGATTTATTTCTCCCACATCAAAGTCACAATCTTTTATCTCCAAATCCCCTTCCAAAGATGGATTTTTTTTAATAAATCATATCTTTCTGCATTATAAGAATGATCCAACCTCATTTGATGTGTTCATTCTCATTCAACAACAATAACAACTCTCACTGTAAATTCCACTTTTGCGCGGTTTGGAGACATCCAAATGTAGGGAACCTTACCTTTTCAGGTATCTCTACTCTTAGAAAAGCCAATTCCAAGAGATCCACACAAAAATATGGATGTCATCATTCGCATTATCTGTTATGAATTCTTCTTCTTGAAGGTTCTCAAGACTAATTTAGCTACTTTCCATCATATGACTAGTTTCTTCATAATCACTTTATTTATATTCATCTTTTATTTCTATCTTAATAATTCCCTTGTTGTTTTTGAGAGTTAGGTCTACAGTTTCTTCCTTGCTAAGCTCAAATAGTCTAAACTACCCAATGCTTCAATAAGTTTCTTATTCTTCCCATTTTTACATTCGTTTGTGGAATGACCTACTTCTTCACATGCCTAGCACTTGTTATTGTTCTTCCCTGTAGGACAATAAGTAGCATTCCTAAAAAATCTTCACCTTTCGGGCCTTTGCTTTTTGTAAAACTTTTTTTTTGGTATTTTTCTCCGCTTTGCTTATTAAAGCCCTTTCTCTAGTAAAATTTTCCTTTTCTTCTCTTTTCAGGTTCATTTCCCCATTGATAATGGATATTTCAACAGGCTAGAAATTGTTTAGTCATTTTCTTTTGTGTTTGAAAATCAACACATTGATCATTAACCCTATCCTTAAATAAGAGGTTCTTGTGCCAATAGTATTTATGACATTCGCTAATTTATTGGATAAGGTAATTTGCGATAGAATATACCAAAATTGGTTTCATTATGACCAATTTTACAATAATATTGACTAAATTTAGCAATATAATTTTCTAAATGTCTCATGTCCCAAAGCTCTATGTTATTAATCTTTCTTTGCCACACTTTAACTAGTTCTTCGGAATGAAGTTAGCTCCAATAAATGTCGTTTCCATTGCCTTACATAACTTTTTGAACATAGCAGTTGGTATTTTCGTCATTCTTAATACAACTTTACCTTCCTTACCTAATGAGTTGTACTAGTTAACTACAGTGTCAGAAAAACTGTGTTAGATATAGTTAAGGACATTTTTAGCAGTCCACATGTTATTCAAGTTCAAGACACTATTCATTTTCCTCATCCAATGCTAGAAAATTTCTTCTCTACGATGAGCTCCATTGATATTTAAGATGTAACCAGTTTGATAATTGGAGTATGGCTAATCTCTTCAGAGGATGTGGTTCTCCTTGGAATGAACCCAAAGGAAAAGTTAGCCGTTCGACCTCTTGGAGCATATATAGGTCTAATAAAATTGGAATTTCTTCTAGACAATTCACCAAACTCTTTGGGTTTGGGAATTACATTCTTAAGTAAGTTGGATTCAAAATCGTCAATGTTAAGTTCTTTGCCAATTTCATTTATAAAACTTTCAGCCACAAATTTTCCATTTTTTCCCCTAGTTTTCTTATAATTTCTTTTAAATGAATAGCATACAAATCCTCTAGTTTAATTATGTTCATATGTTAATATTTCTTCTTCTAATTGGATATAATTTATCTCTTCATTATCAGTATATAACACTTCTTCTTTATCTACTATTGTGCCAATGAATTTGTTAATTCTTTTGGATTTTATTCTGTATCAAACTATTCTATATTTAACAAGATTATATTGCTTATATTCCATACTCTTCTTCTTTCTCTACATTTTCTGATTATTTTTTAGTTGATTTGCCTCCTACTACTTCTTTTTCGACTTTAATATCTTACAAAGGAAATAGGTTTTTGTTGTTTAGGTTTTTGAAACGATATTTATGCTGAAATGGAATACTAATATCCAAATTAGATATTCTACTATATCTAACTTCATTGATTGCGGAAAGACGGATTATAAAGAATTGCTTCTTTACCTCATTAACTTCCATCTTAATTTTCACTAATTTGGCATTTTATTCTAAAACTATATCAGTGATATAGCTTAATTGCGGTGCTATTGAAATACATCCCTTTGAACTACGCACAATATGTGAATATTTTGGGGCAGGATGAGTAGATGATGATTCAAGCATTAAATGCTATTAATTAGCTTAATTAATTATTAATTAACTTAATTATCTTAATTTTTTCCTCGCACATGGCTCTGATACTAGATAAAAGGGCTTCAGATAATACTTATGAACATAAACCACGTGTAACAAAATTAAAATTTCTAAAAGTAAGTTTTTAAGGATTAGGGTAAAATATGCAAATATGAACAATTATGGGCATTACGCATGAATTAACATAGCAAAATTGGACCTGACAAATAGTTTCCATAAACTTTAAGGGTTCTTTATGTTAGTTACCACATAACTCAAAGTACCGTATAGTTGTTTTTAAAAAGAGAATCCATAAAATAGTTTACACAAAACTTAAGGTACCTTTGTTGAATAAATTATCTTTTGGATCATCGAGAATAACACAAATAAATTTTCTGATCCAGAATTTCTGGTAAATATTTTTAAGTACATAGAACTTTAGGTAAATATTTTTTAGGGCCGAACTTGACCAAACATAGCTTTTTAAATTACGGTAAGTACATTAAGTTGTTAATATTTGCATATCTAATCCTAAATGTTAAAGACTTGCTGTAAAAACTTCGAAAAAATTACATATTGATCCATTGAGGTTTGGGGGATTAATTTCTAAAATCGATGACTTTAGTAAATAATTTCCAGAACTGATGCTATTTGGGATAAATAATGTGTTGACCCTTTTCCAGTGCCAAATATGGAAATCTGGTCAAAGTAATAAAAAGTCACACATATTTCCATAAATACCCCTCCTTGGCAAATATATCTTATACAATTTCATTTTTTAAAAAAAGAGTCCAGAAAGGTAAAGCCATTCATCTCTCTATCATCTCTCTCTACGGACCTTCATCAATTCTCATCTCTCTCTACTCTCTATAGCTTCACATCTGTAAACTGACCTCCATACCTTATGGGGTTTCCTTGTCTCTCTCTGGCTGGACAAGGAAAAGTCTATCTCTCTCGTCTTGTCGATGCAATATTCTGAAGATAAGGCCCACATCAATTGATTAGCAAGTGAGAAAGAAGAGAAGGGGCAGGTGTTGAAGATGGAGTTCTTTGGTCCCCATGCAACTTGCAAATCTGAAAGGGAAGGGCATGGGAAAGCAGAAAAGTCTGGCGAAGGGGAAGTTAAATAACTGTAAAAAATTTCATCTTTTTACAGAAGTGGGGAATATTTAGGGTTTGGTATCTGATTTTGGTTAAAATATGATATTAATAGGGATTAGTGAAAAATTATAAAATAATTTATTGATGATGCTGATTTTGAATAGTTGGTGAAATGTAAGTAACAAATGCATATCTAACAATTTTGAAAAGATGCTAAAATTAGGATTTAGGGATAATTGCTTCTATTGACAAAAGTGGTGAAATTACGGGTTCGTGAAATTAATGGGTTACAAAATCATGCATGTGTAAAATTGGGGATAATTTATTGTGCTTGAGTAAATTAGGGTATGAACCTAGGGTACTTTGCTTTGCTTGACTTTGATGTGATTGTATGAATGCACACTTAATTTCTGGATTGTTGAACTAATATGTACATATGAATCCATGTTGAATTGGGTTCCTGATATGCTAAATTAAATGAGACGGTTGAATTGGGTTTCTCATATCCCAGATATAGTTCATAACTCTCTGTTTTTCTGATTTTTTTGGTATGTGGCTTGTAGGTTGAAAAGAATAGGGTATTGGCAATTTATTATGAAGGTAATATGTTTGTGATTTCAAATCTGGATTTAAATAGATATCAAACGATCGACCTTCATTGAGATGCTTATGTAGAGGGTGAGAAGTGTGGAGTGGATGTATCTGCGTACTTTCATTTTGTATTTTGTCCTCCTAGTTCAAAAAAGAAGTTGCCCTTGCAATGTAATAAGGATTGGAAAAACTTGGTTAGTATTTGGGAGTATAATGGTGGTATGATTACAATATACATGTTAGCTTTGAGTACCCCTCCTATGTACACCTTTATTATTCAACAATTGCAACCTGGCCAAGTAGGCCCTACTAAGCAACCTGTTGAACCTGTAGTTGCTCCTTCCATTAATGAGGGTGAGAATGAATTTGAAACAGTTGAAGTGAAGGAGTATGAAGAGATAGTGTGCAGGAGGCAAGCTAAGAAATGGGCTGACAATCTTATTATAACCCCAAATAGCTAGCCCAGTGGCTCACCTAACAAAAGTAGAAGGCTTACATCTAGAATTCAAAGCCCAAAATCATTAATGCAAAAATCAAAATTAGCCCACAAATATAAAGAGTCATGTACTAAACTTGCTACCCCTGTATCTTCTCAGCCTATAAATCAAAATCAGCCCAGTAGCTCAGTAGCCCACAAATGAAATCACCTATTACTGCTAACCCTATCCCTATAGCTTCTCAGCCTCAACCTACTGCTCCTCATTTTAGTCCACTCCCTGTCCCTTTATCTTCTTAACCTCTCTCTTCTGTACATCAAGACCCTGAATCTGCTCAGCTTGAATCACAATTACCCAAGCTGACTGTACATTTACCTACATACCTTTCCTCTCAACCTGGATCAACATCTTAACTTGCTCTTCCATCTTTAGATGTAAAAAATGTTCGTTTAGGAGGGCTAGAAGCTTATGATCTTAGAGATCTCAATCAACCTAGAAGGGTACCTGACTATGATTATGATGGAGACTTTTAAGAAGGCAGTGTAGGAGGGATTGATGATAGTGATTCTAATGACAGTCTTAATGTTGATTTTGATGCTAAAGATGTGCAAGAGGCTTCTGAAGAAGAAGAAAAATGTAATAAATCTTTGGTAGATTCATGTGAAAGTGGTAGCAATGATGGGAGTAATGTTGATGAGTTATTAAATGTTGATTTAGAGGAAGAAATACCTAGGCACATTGATGTTGATGCTGAGGATGAAGACGGAAACCCAACTGAAAATGTATGGAACAAAATGTATCAAAATGAAAATATGTGGGTAAGAAACTCAGATGGCAAAGTGTCCATAGCTGAGGGGGACATGCTTGTGGACTAAGATAAATGGAGCAAGGTGATTAGAGAGTTTGTAATATAGGAGTCATTTGCATTACAAAGGATTAAGAATGATAGGTTTAGACACATAGCTATGTACAAGGTTCAAACTTGTACATAGAGAGTGCACTACCCCAGATTGCCAGATGGTATCACATGAAAAATCAAATCACTGAATAGCTCCCATTATTGCCCTAGATTACAAGAGAATAAGATGGCTTCACATCCATGGATTGCAGAATAACTTGTGACATATTTTAAAGCAAATCCTACTATGCAAGCTGGTAATATGCAAAAGCTAATTATAGAAAGATATGGAGTTGCTGTTCCTAGGCATACTTGTGACTAAGCAAAGAAGCTTCTGAAGTCATGGGTAGATGGTAAGCATGAGGAATCTTTTGCAAGACTCGGGGGAATAAATTGAGGAAACCGAAGAGGCTAACCCAGGGACTATAACTTCTTGCATCTCTCAAGGCCCTGATGATGCCTTTATTTTCAAGAGGATGTTCCTTTCATGTAGGGATATGATCACTGGGTTTAGGAGGGGCTGTAGACCTTTCACTAGGGTTGACGGATATTTTCTTAAGGGCCCATACAAAGTTGTGTTGCCAACAGCAGTGGCCCTTGATGCAAACAATGGTTACTTCCCCTTAGCATATGGGATATTTGAGATAGAGAATAGGGATAACTGGCTTGCTTTTTTAGGGCTTTAAGAATCTGCTTGGATGGGAAAGATTTATCCAAGTGCACATTTATTTTAGGTAGATACAAGGTATGTTTGTATGATTCTTTTTATGTTGTTATTTATGGTAAGTGCATTTATTTTGTCTTTTGTGAATTCCCTCTAATTTAAAATTGTATTATAATTTACTACTTTTGTACAGGGTTTGGCTAAGGCTTTTTGAGTTATTTTTCCAGAGTGCAATAGCAAAATTCATGAGGTACACTACTAAAAAACTTTAGTGCTGAATATCCAGGTTTTACCCAAACTTTAGTTTGTCATTTATTTACATTCAAGCACGTACTTGCTTAGATAGTGCTGAAACTTTAGTGTTGAAACAATGCTCATTATTGCTACAGGTGCAAAGCTGCACTTGCTATTTTGGACTATCTATAATGCTTACAATAAGCATGCCCACAACCAAGCAATAGAAGCAATAAAGAGAGAGTCAGTGGTTGCATATGAGTGGTTACTAGGTGAGCTAGTTGAATGTTGGGCTAGGTACACCTTTCCTCTTCACCTTAAATGCGCTGATTAAGCTACTAACTTTATAGAATCTTTCAATGGGATGATAGAGCCTTGTTGATACAAACCTATTTTCACTCTTTTAGAGGAGATTAGAGGAAGTTTATGAAAACAATTACAAATAAATTTAAGGTCATTACGTCTTGGCCTGGTCATGTGCTTCCCATAGTCAAAATGATTATAACCAAAATTGAATTGGAAAGTAGGGGTTGTGTAGTCACCCCTACTAGCCGAGATGTGTTTAAAGTTTTAGATGACAATACTACATTCATAGTGAACCTAACTCAGCATCATTATGATTGCATGATGTGGGACATAAGTGGTATACATTGCAAGCATGGTATAAGATGCATTTTGAGGGAAAGGAAAGACATTGATTTATATGTTCATGAAGCATATACCATCAAGTCATACTTGTAAACTTATGATGTCATCAAAGATCCCTTTTTTAGGAAAGAAAGGGAATGTCCTAAATTAGGTCCCCCACCAGTTCAACTCAAGAGAGGTAGACCACCTAGTGAGAGAAGAAGGGACAGAACTGAGAAAAGAAAGGTGTATACTAGAAGCAACACCCTTAGATGCACCAAGTGCAAGCAGTTTGGGCATAATTCTAGGAGTCATAGAGAAGGCAATGTGCTTGAGATAAGAAGGGGAAAAGATAAACCTAGAAAACTAAAAGTTGGTGACAAAAGAAGAGTTGGTAGGTTAAGAAAGGTTGATAAGAACACTTTAAAGAAGGCAAAGACAACACAAGGTACTTCATATCAGCCAACCACTGCGGCACCTTCTTTATCTCCACCAAAAAAATCAAGAACTTCTTCATCTCAACCAGCAAGAGCTCAACCTTTTTTAAGAGTGTAACCTTCTTCAACTAGGCAAACAAGATCTCAAACTACTTCATCTAGGCAAACCAGATCCCAGACCAAGCAAGCTTGAGGTACCCATTTTTCAAACTTATTGTCATAATATAATATTATTTATTTTATACTGACAAAACTCTCCTCCTCTCAGTTTCTAGAATATTTTTCCGCCAATGAGAAAAAAATGTTAGAATATTGGTGCCTAATTATTGTGGAGACTATCGTATGCTAGTCTGATGTGGATTTTATGTTGCTGAAATTTTATTCGTCCTTTTTTCATTCACTCTGTTTTTAGCCATATGTACTCTGTTTTTGTGTTTGGTTTGCTAGTTTTGTTATACACAGCTTGATCCATGGTGGCTTCTATTTGGCTAAGTAAAGGCATGATATGCTTATAGGTGAGCCAAATGGATATTGAAGACCAATCTTAAAGAATTCCCAATTAGAAGAAAACCTCTCATAGAGATGAATCAATGCTTGAAATAGGTGGCCAAGAGTTAAATCTAAGAGGATATATCAGGATAAAGATTGAACTACCGCCTAGATTGAACCAATCCGTCCTCTAACCCTCTCATGGCTTAGCACCAAGGATTAGATTAAAGGGAAGAACCCAAATCACCATGATAACCAAGCTTCAAGCTCTCATATCATTCATCAAATCTAAATTTTCATAGAGGTAATTAGGTCTATAAATACCTAATAAGAGGAGGAATTCTCTGTACATTAGTAGGGCAAATGGTCCAATAGGAGGCTTATAAAATATCCTATGAAAATAAATCAAAATACATAAGATAATTACAATTAGTATGAGCTATATTTTTCATGTTTTATCCTCCATCTTCTAGAGAGCCATGAGTAGGCTACACTCCCCAAAATGAGGCGATGCTATTTGTTGACTCTTTCCTTATGTTAATCATTCCAAGCTAATCAATCTCTAAAATTACAGCCTTAACCTCCTCAATTAAGCCTAAATTCATAACTGTGCATTTTCCAGTCTTGGACCAACCCTTGCTTGGTATATGGCCCATAACTTCCTCAATACTCTGAGTTTTAGTGCGATTCAAAACTCATTAGAAAGTAGACATATGGGATTTTGATCCATGTATAATTTATAGAAATTAGAGCTCATTAGCCTAGTTACATTTTAGTTAGAAATGATGCAAGGTATTCTGCCTAGAAACTAAAAATAAGCTAATCAGGTGATTTTGGGAGGAGTAAGTTGTCAAACTCCTTATTTAGGGATACTATTAGGCCAACCATTTTTCTAACTCAACTTGGACCTTTTTAAGGGCCCTAAGTCAACATTGACCTAGGGTCAATATTGGATCAACTTGGTTCAAGACCCTTGATTGGGAAGGTATGCCCAAGTTCGGAACATGCTCTACATCAAACCCTCCCCCTTGAAGAGGATTTGCCCTCAAATCCTTGGGGTTAAAATTCAGGTATACCACTCTTGATTACTTGTTGTACCCATTGAGTTTGAGAAAACTTATTATGCTGAGAGTACCACCCTTCTTGAATATGTATGAATTGCTGAAGGATTTAGAAGATACTCCAATGGGATGAAAGATCTTTCCAACAGTTGTGAGCCTATTGAAAATTTTAATATACTCATCATAACTCTTCTCAAAAGGAGTTTTCTTATCATTCACAAGCTTAAGTTATGGAGACTTACTTTTATAGGAAAAGAAGTTGAATGATCTATGTGCCAACAAGGGTGAGAGTTTCACATTTGGCTTAGAAGGACAAATGATTTCTTTGTAGAGGTTTGATTTTTGTAGGGTTTGAGGTTGAGGAGGATTTAGAAGAATGCCGTAAGAGTTTGGTCGTGGAAGTTAGATTCCTTATAAAAGACAGTCTTAGGGCCAAATACCAATGGTCTCCTAAAAATTAGATACCACGCATCCGTGGAAAACATAACATAGATAGCATCATTCCTTAACTTGCTCATTGAAAATAAAAGCAGGGCTTCCCTACTGATATTCACCTCAATTCCTAAACTGGGATAATGGAGAGGATAAGAGTGAGATTGAGAGACAATAGGTAGTATAACCTCCAAGTTGGGATTTAATTCAACTTCCTTTTCTTTAAGATCCAAAAGGATCTCATTTTTTTTCCTTAGGCTTTTCTTGAAACTTGGTAGGCATTTCTTCTTCTTGAACTTGAACTTGAACCTCCATAGTTTCTTCAAAAGAAGGAACTAGTGTAGACTCTATTTGAATGGGAGCTTTAAGGGATCTCTCATTCTTGGCCAAGTTTTATCTTGTGTCAAAACCCAAAATCGGCTTACATTCATCTCGAGCCAATATCTTATCTTGAAGAACAATAGGTTTTTCTTTCGTGGGTTCTTCTTCAATGAGTTAATTTGGATTGAATCTTACATCCATATGTGACTTGAGCTTATTCCAAGTTATGATTTTGGGCTTGCCTTGAAAAGATCTTTCACTCCTAAGTTATTTAAGCCAATAGTAAGCATAACCTTAGAGTTTTTGAGTAGCAATCAAGAAATTCTCTTCATCGAAAAATTATTTAGCATCAAAATAATTTTCAAGTGTTTGAACTCATCTCAAATAGATAGTAGGATTCAAACTAACACCATGAAAACAAGGAGGCTCTTTTGTGGCCTTTTTCAAAAGCACCATTTGCTTGCTAAACTCTCTCATTTGAGCTTGAAGCCTAACAATGATCCTATGTATCTCATTAACCATAGTTGTAAGAGGTGAAGGTGAAGAGAATAGAAAAGCAATGAAAACAGGGGAAGCACGGACGTGCTATGATAAGTATGGTAGGAAATCGCAGAAATGGAGTGGCGCGGTCGTGCTCTATGGCACGAGGGGTTGTGCCAAATCTCTGGAACAAGATTTAAAAGTGCAGGAAGGGGGCACAGTCATGTCTGGTAGCACGAGGTGGTCGTGTCAAATCTCTGGGTCAAATTTTCAAAGTACAAGATTATAGCACAGGTTGCCAAGTGGCATGGGGTGATAGTGTCAAATTTCTAGTTTCATATTTTTGACCTTTTTGTTGAGTTTTAGGGATGTGTTTAGATTGGGATTTCTGTTTAGACTGTAATGAGGGCTCTTTACAGACTAGATAAGGGATTTAAAGAGGAAGAACTAATAACAAAATAGTATAGAAAGGGGGAAACTTTAAGCAATTCTAACACAAGGATGGTTGGAATGGATGCTTACCAAGAGATATGATCATTGTGCTCTGATTCAATTGACGCGGAATGGATTTGCTCTGATACCAAATAATGCAGATTGAATTCCAATTGACCAAACAACGGAATGAAATATTTGTCGGCGAGCAAATGAATGTTGAAGACCAATCTTCTTCATAGATAAACCAAGAGACAGAATCGCTAATTAGAAGAAAACGTCCAATGGAGATGAATCAACACTTGAAATAGGTGACCAAGAGTTAAATCCAAGAGGATGTATCTAGGATAAAGGTTGAACCACCAACTAGATTAAATCAACCAACCCTCTAACACTCTAAAACCTCAGCATCAAAGGTTAGATTAAAGGGAAGAACTCAAATCACCACCCTCCTTAGAGAGATAAAGAATTTGAGATTTTGAGAAAAACCAAGCTTCAAGTCCTCATGTCATTTATCAAATCTGATTTTTCATGGAGCTAATTGGGTCCACAAATACCAAGTAAGAGGGGAGAATTAGCTGTACTTTAGTGGGGCAAATGGTTCAATAGGAGGCTTACAAAATATCTTCGGAAAATAAATCAAGATGCTTAAGAAGATTACAATCACTATGAGCTGTATTTTCCAGAATTCGTCCTTCATCTTTGAGAGAGCCATAAGTAGGCTCTACTCCTTCAAATGCAGTGACACCACTCGTCAACGCTTCCCTTATGTGTGAAGAATCATTCCAAGCGTATTAATCTTTAAAATTACAGTCTTAACATCCTCAAATAGGCCCAGAACTGCACATTTTCTAGTCCTGGACTGAACATTACTTGGTATTTGTCTCTTAACTTCCGTAATGCTCAAAGTTTGAGTGCGATTCAAAATGCATTAGAAATTAGACATTCAGGGCTTTCCATCCATATATAATTTACATAAATTGGAGCTAATTTGCTTGGTTACATTTGAGCTAGAAATGGAGCAAAGTATTCTGCCTAGAAACTAAAAATGACCTCATGAAGTGATTTTAGGAGGATTAAGTGGTCAAACTCCTTATTTAGGGCTACTATTTATCCAACCACCTTTTCTAACCCTACTTGGACCATCTTAAGGGCCCCAAGTCAATGTTGGCCCAGGGTCAATATTGGATCAACTTGGTTCAAGACCCTTGATTGAGAAGGTAGTCCCAGGATCAAAACTTGCTTCGCATCATAGCTTGACTTGTATGGGCATTATTTTGGTGCATTTTTATTATTGGATAAAGCAATTATTGCTAGTATTTCATTCATGCTCAGTACAGTATGTAGATAATATGTTTTCCAATACTATAACACACAGGAGCTCACTTCATTGCAATCGCTACAAGGATTCCTAACATAACTATAATTCCAACTAAAATCCCTCCATTAATGGCCTTAAGTAGCATTGTAATCTCTCTCAATTCATTCACCATGGCATGCTTGCTTGATTCCTCTTCATCTAACACTCTTTGTCCATCTTTCGTAGGTTTTGCTCACTTCACAAATTTCCCACATTCATTATATTGCATTTGTAAAATAGCCTTCTCGAGTTGTCACGAGATTTTGATAACTTTATGTCCACAACTTTTCCATAACTTGGACATGTAACCTCTACATCGTAGTGAATGTAACCACCTCTGCAACTAGATGAACTATGCATATCTTTTTAACCAAATTTCTTCCCTAATAAAAATTTCACTAATAAAAAATCATAGACACAAGGTAAACAAACATGGTTAAAAGGACCTAAGTATAATTAAATATAAAATTAATTATCTAAAAGTACTACTAAATTATAATATATTAACTAACCAAAAATAAATAAATTTTACGTACTTTTAGCTGTTTGCTTTGAGCCCCTTCAATGGTGGTCAACGAAGAGAGAGAGATAGAGAGAGGGGGAAGAGAGTTAAAATGAGGGGTGGGTGGGATGATAATAAGAGATCCTTAAATAAAAGTTTTTGTGATCATTGGGACAAGTCAAAAAGCAAGATAAATAAAAATCCTTGATCAAAGTGCATGTCATGCTGGTAGGGAGAGGTATTTATGGAAATACATGTGACTTTTTATTAATTTGACCAAATTTCCTTGTTTGGCACTAGAAAAGGTTCAACACATTATTTACCTCAAACAAGATTGGTTCTGGAAATTATTTACCAAAGTCATCAGTTCCCGAAATTAATACACCAAACCTCAGTGGGTCAATGTGTAAATTTTTCCAAAAACTTTAATTTTGTACATGTGATATTCTTCTCATAAGCACTACTTGGGACCCACTTTTAATTGGAATCAGAGTCATGTGATCAAAAATAATTAAGATAATTAAGGTAATTAATAGTTAATTAATTGAATTAACTTTGTTTAATGCTTGAATCTTCATCTATTTGGCATGCTCCTAATTATTCACATATTGTACACTCACTAGAAGGAACCACTTCAATAGCACCGTAATTAAACTATATCATTAATATAGTTTTGGAATTAAAGATAGAATTAGCAAAAATTGACACTGAAGTTAAGAAGATAAAGAAACAATTGTCTGTAATCTATCTTTCATTAATCAACAAAATTAGACATGTTTGGAAAATCTGATTTCCTTTGCAAGAAATTAAAATCCAGAAAGAAGTAGGAGAAAAATCATCTAAAAAGCGGAGAGAGAAGAAGAGGATAGAATATAAGTAGTATAATCTTGAGAAATTACAAAATATGTTTGATAAAGAGCAAAATCCAAAATAATTAAACAAAATCAAGGGCTTAATAGTAGAAAAACAAGAAGTGTTATCTAATGATAATGAAGTGACAAATAATGTCCAGTTAGAAGAAAAAATATATAAGCACATTAACCTAATTAAACAAGAAGATCTTAACGTTATTCATTTAGAAAAAATTAGGATGAAACTAGATAAAGAAATGTGGAAAAATAGTAGCTAATGGTGAAATCAATAAGCTTGGAGAAGAACCCAATATAGATGAAATCGAATCCAATCTAGTTAATGATGTTATTCCTAAGCCTAAAGAATTTGTTGAATTTTCTAGAAGAAATACCCATTTTATGAGACCTAGATATGTTACAATAAGCCGTACAACCAACTTTTCTTTTTGGGTTCATCATAAGGAAAGTCATATCCTTCGAAGAAATTAGTCTGAACCTAATTAGCCAAACTGGTTATATCTTAACCATTGATGGAGCTCAAAATAGAAAAGAAATGTTTGAGCATTGGAAAAGGAGTATGAATAGTATCCTAAACTTAAATACCACATGGACTGCTGAAAATTTTCTAATTTATATAGAGCATAGCTTTTCTAACACTGTAACTAACTGATATGACTTATTAGATGGAGGGAAAAGTGTATTAACAATGATGGAAACACCTGCTTCTATATTCAAAAAATTATGTAAAGAAATTGAAATTGAAATTGTTGGAGTTAAACTTGCTTTCAAAGAAAAGGTTAGAGAGCGACACAGAAAGATTAATAACATTGAGCTTTAGGATATGGGATACCTGAAAAATTATATTGCTTAATTTAGTCAATATTATTACAAAATTTGACATAATGAAATCAATCTTGGTATGTTTTATGATAAATTACTATATCCAATCAATTCTATAATGGAAATGTATTACATGGCTTGAAAAGCCAAACGTCATTGATACCCTTGGTACAAAAATCTCTTATTTAAGAAAATGGGTCAATAATCAATGTCTTGATCTCCAAAAACTAAGGATAATGAAGAAACAATTTCTAACCCATTGAGATATTCCTCATCAGTGGGGAAATGAAGCTGTGAAGAGAAGAAAATGACAATTTTATAAGAAAAAGAGCTTTCACAGGTAAAGGGGAGAGAAATATAAAAAGAAATATTATAACAAATCAAGCCCTAAAAGACAATGATTTTTTAGAAAAACTACTTATTGTCCAGCAAAGAAAAACAATTGTAAGTGCTAGGCATGTGAAGAAGTAGGGCATTATGTAAATGAATGCAAAATAGAAAGAATCACAAACTTATTGCAACATTAGACAGTCTAAATTATCTTGAGCTTAGCGAAGAAGAAGCATCAGAGCTTATCTTGAAAAACAACAAGGGAATTGTTGAGATTTTATTAAAGGATGAATATAAAGAAATTGATTATGAAGAAACGAGTCACATGATGGATAATAACTTAATTAGTCTTGGCCATCTTCAAGGAGAAGAATTTATTGTAGATAATGAGAATAAAGATGTCAAATAGGGTTGGGCTCTTCCCATAATTCAAAAAGATATGATCTATAAAAAATCCATCATTTAATTAAGAGTACGTATATATGCTAAATGATAGGGGGAGATCTAGAGATAAAAAATCGTCTATCCCTTAAGATAAAAACAGTTGGCATGGATATGAAAAGAGGAGGTTACCCATGAAGGATGTTTTGAAGAATTATTTACAAATTAGATAACACCATAGATCCGAAAACTAAGGTAACAATGATAGAGGCACAAAAATTTTAAAGTCCTATGCTAGTGCAAAAGATTCAAAGGATAAAATCCAACCCATAATAGATAAAAATTTAGAGGTCTTAGGTATGTAAATTTGCCAATCACACAAAAATTAATAAGAAAAATCTAATAAAAATTGATGGGAATAGTAAAATTGCCATTAAACCTCAATTATTGAGAAGCATCGGTGCAAGATAAGAATGGAGAGAAGGATCTTCGACAACTAAAGAAGAGCTTAAAGAAGGTAATACAATTAGTATAAGCAGTGAAATGAGCAGAATGGATTTTGAACCCGTAAGACACAATGTAAACCGAAGTTTGCCTGTAAATAAAAGTCATTGGGTACAAAACAAGAACTATTAGTGAGCCAATTTATGAGGATAAATTACTAAAAAATATAACTATGAAGATATGCTATGAAGTTACCAATACTAACTCTAATAGCATCTATATCCTAATAAAAGTGTATTCAGATGGATATAATAGATTTGAATTATGTGCCTATATTGATGGTGACTGTTTTATCTGGGAGAAAGATCTCTGTTTTCATAATTTATGTGGAACAAAGCAGAGAATCCTTTACAAGTAAGAATAGTGGATAACACCATAATGAGCCGCAATGAAGCCATAAAAGGGTTATCCATAGAAATAGGAGGAGTTTAATGCATTATACTAGTACCATGAGCTATGGATCAACCCTTCTATGATATGATTATTGAAAATAATTTTAAGGCTTGCGTACCTTGTTTTCTATTAAGCTATTCGTAACACATTTTTACGCTATAAAAACCTATTTTATTTAATAATATGAGTTAAATTAATTACTCACGTGCTTATGTGAGCGATGATTTTACTAAAAAGAATATTTTGCCACCAGTAGTAATATTATTACTAGTTTTGAAAATCCTTCAATGATTTCTAATAAGCGTTATTAACAATTATTAATGAGTATTAAATCGATGAGGAACCCGAATACGATTAGGTTATCAACCTTAGAAGTAGTTCGATGTTTATTGAATCGAACCTGGCTGTATTTCGAAACAAGCAATCGATGAAATGTTTTGCTATCGATTTGGGTTTAGAATTCGGGTTACGAATTAGACTAGCAGTATCGAATAAGAATAAGCCTGGACCAAAAATAATCGAAAGAGAGTAGGGAGGGGAAAATTAGTAAATTCGAATGTAACCGCCTTCTTTCTCCACCTACCCGCGATCCCCCCCGACAGTCCTTCTTTGTCTCTCTACTGCCCCCCTTCTTCCTCCTCCTCTCCTCCTCCATTAATGTCACTTCCAAGCTCAAAGGCCAGCAGATTTTCACCCCACATAACCGCAAATTCCACCCAATCGGCCTTCCCTGCGAGCTAGCCTTCATTTGGAGCGAATCTGGGTCGATTTTCGAAGCTCCTTGCCACATTTATGGAGGGTTTTAGATGCCGAATTGAAGCTCAAATGCATGCCCAGGTAAGGCCATGCAATTTAGCTTCTAGTTGCTTTCAATCTTTCATAAATTGGGGTGAAAATTCGTATTTACAAACACCCAATTCAACCTCAAGTTAATAACTGAAATTTATGCTTATTTAGGGTTCGAATTGGTGGAGTTCGGGTGTGAGTCGGTGCTGCTCGCGTGACCAGAGGGCAAGCCCAGATTTTGGAGACGTTCGAAGTACCTAAGGTCAAGTCGGATAAGCCTACGATCAAACACCTAGCTTGGGTTCAAGGTGGGGATTTCCTTACTCCTAAATTACTATTAATTTCAATGATTTTAGCTAAATTTAGTTGGTGGATGTTAATTCTAAGTTTAGAAATCAATTTGGGTAAAATTGGAGTCAAAGTTGAGAAATTCAAACATGGTACTGAATTGGGTTAATTGCATGATAATTCGATATATGACCGAATGTACCAGTTAATCGAGGATTGTAAAGTAAGCATAATGTTATTATTGCACTGTCGTAGCTTGAGTTGGTCGCACTTGAACTCTGTTTGATGCTTAGTGATGCTACTTGAGCAGTTTAAGTAATTATGAAAATAACTGAAATTATGTCTAAGGGCTATGGCTAAATCGGTTTGGGCATATTAATAGTCTATTTGTAGTTATTTCAATGATATATTATGTTTATGCATATCTTAGCGAACTAAAAGGGCAAAATGTCACTTTGAATTCTTGATTGCATCAGTTGATACACTTAAACGCTATGTTGGTTATTAAGCTTGAATGTCATACCTATATACGATCCTTTTATGTATTGTTGGTTTGTATATGCCAATATTAAACCGAGTTAGTAGTTGGATGGCTTGAGGTGGAACTATTGAAAAATTTGAGGTTCTTGTGGTCAGTGCTGTGTGAGAAGGGAGTTTGGGTTGTGAATTACAGCTATCGTGTGGATTGCGCGGCCATGTGTGGCTCATTGAGTAAATTCTGCTTAGTTGTGATATGAAGTGTACAAATGTGCTACATGTGAACCCTTTTCCCCCGATATACTACGTGATATTATGTGATTAATTCTTGAAACTTTAGACGTCTTTGAAAAGAAAAGGTCATTTAGAAAGTTTGTTTTACATGTTGAAAACGCTTTTATGTTTTTCAGTTTTCTATTAGCTTGTTAGGACGTTTAAGGTGTAAAAAGGTTCTAAATCGTCGAACTACTCAGTTAATGACTCAACTGAATAGTCGATAGGTTTAGGAAGTTTAAAAGTGAACTAAAAGTGAATTCGAAAATGTTTTAAGGCATGGGTTTGTGTACGTCATCCCCTTATGTTTAAAAGGATTTAAATGGCCTGAAAAGGGCATCTTAAGGTGCTAATTACAAAACTTAGCTGACTTGTATGCTAATTGCTTATTTAAAGTTCCATTGGGTTTCGGGCTGAGAGCTAGTAAAGCCATTATACTTTTAAGAAACGTTTACGTTGAAAGTTTACGAAGGAACCTTGTTTATCTTATAAATGAGCCAAGTGCTTTAAGTTTGAATAGTAGCAAGTTTGGAATGTTTTAAGCCTTCAGTTTATTTACACACCCTCCTTTGAGTACTTAAAGGGATTGAAACGAGTTATAAAATGACAACTGAGGATTTTATTATCAATCTAGTTTGAATTAAACGCTAACTAAGCACTTTAAGTTCCAAATGGGCTTCGTTTTACGAATTAATAATCGTATTACGTTTACACGAAACTTTTAAGTTAGAAACGAAGTCATTTTATGATTTAGCAAACTTATTACGTTTATACGAAGCTTTTAAGTTAGAAACGAAGTCGTTTTATGATTTAGCAACCTTATTGCATTTATACGAAACTTTGAAGTTAGAAACGAAATCTTTTTATGATTTAGCAACTTTATTACATTTATATTAAGTTAGAAATGAAAAATTTTACAATTTGGCAAACTTATTACGTTTATACGAAGCGTTTAAGTTATAAATTAAGTCGTTTTACGATTTAGTAAACGTATTGCGTTTAGAAGAAGCATTTAAATTTAAAGTGAAGTCAGTTTACGTATTAACAAGCTTATTACGTCTTTAAGAAGCCTTTAAGTTTCAAAGGAAGGCGATTTATGTGTTAATAAACTTATTATGTCTGTAAGAAGCTTTTAAGTTATTTACAAAGTTGAATTATGTGTTAGCAAACTCATTACGATTATGAGAAGCTTTTAAGTTATTTTTGAAGTCGATTTACGAGTTAGCAAACTTATTTCGTTTATAAGAAGTTTTTAAGCCAAAATGAATGAGCCATAAATATTTCGAAGGGTAATGCTCATTTTGTTTAAAAGTAAGATTTCAGCAAAGTAACCAACTAAAAAAGAGAAATATAATGCGATTTTAAAGGCTATGAAAGTGTTAGGCAAGTGGCCAGACCTTGAGGGTGGGAACCGGATACAAAGATGGCATGAGCTGTTCCCGGGAGCTGGACTCAAGGTATGATTATCTTGGTGTGAGCTGTTCCCTGATGTGTAACGCATAAAAAAACCTTGAGGGGGACTGGACTCAGGATATGATTATCTTGGTGTGAGGTTTTGCCCCACAGAGGACAGTATCAAGGTTAGAGTTGCTCTGCCAAGACCTGTTTTAGCCAAAAGTTAAGTACGTATGCCCCGGGGATAATGTAGATTAAGAGTGACGATCTCACTTAAGGGCGGTGTTGACCTCCCCTAGCCAGCACAATAAGATATTTTTATGTTATAAGTATGTTCCTAATAAATATGAGATTTAGCAGTTTGCCATTCTAAGCAGTTCAAAAAAAAAAGAAGGGAGGTCCTTTTAATTGAATACGAGCCTTGAGAGGCCAAATAAAGCATTTTTGAGAAAAGAAGAAAGCTTTCAAATGTAGTAATCTGCCTATATTTTATGAATGTGTTCTGAATATAGTTTAAATGAATTTCAAGTGTAGTTTGGTTACATCCTAGTAATGCATTTAACGTTTAAGTTTTTAAAGGTGCATATCATAAGAAAGAATGTTTCTTGTAAAGCTTTTCTTGTCAATTTGGGGGTCTCAGAAATTTTTAGAAGAGTTGTAAGTTTTAAAGAAGTTTGCGTGATTTATAGGTTGTTCTTGGAATATAACATGAGTCACTATGTTTTCACAAGTGTGTTTGAAAGCATCGTTCTTGTGCTACATGAATATGTGCCTGAATGCTTGTTAGAAAGGAAGGATGGCCATTAAGGGCCTAGGAACGAGTTGAGGGCCTAGCGTAAAGTACACGAGTAGTAATCTCTCCTTCGGGACTTTGATTGCCTAATATGGTAGTAGCATACCAATACGTAATATGTGATTATTATTGGCATGAACACCTGCAAATCGTTTTGATTTTAAGGGGTAGGGGAGTTCTCACTGAGCGTATGGTTGCTCATCCCTTTACTCATTCCCTTTTCTTGATTCGGTTTGAGCAGGTATAAGTAATATTATGAAGTTATTTGATGCCGACCCATCAGAAGTCTTTTGCCAACTTTGTAAGCGTTCGACCCACCACGTTGTAAATCTTTAAGTTCATTTTTGTACGTAAAAGCATGCAGTTGGCTTTGTACCTGTACATAGATACCATTCTGACCCGAGCATGTTAGTTGTTTGCTTGTATATAACCCCGAGCGTGTGGCCGAGGGGTTGGATTTAGGATATTTTAGTAATTGTTATACCCTATTCCCAGTTTACAGGTACCCTTAGCAGAGCTAAGACCCCAAGATGTTATTAAAGCATGGGAAACTCTTGCAGTTTCGCTCCAGAATGACTATCTAAATGCTAATCCATACCCTCAATCTTCAAGAGCCTTAAGGACTTCCTTCTAGGAAGTCCTGGCGTTGTGACCCCTCCTCGGGTTGGGGGTGTTACATTAGGTGGTATCAGAGCCATAGATTTGCATGATGCATTTAGATAGCATAATAGGCGTGTGTTATGTAAAGATACATGACTTATGTGCCGATATGATCTATCTTCCTTCGTATTACTTGTGTTAACGAGGGTTTGACCTATAATATGTATGTATATGCTGGTTCTTCCCTTACTATCACAGTGGTAGTGTAGGACAGTTTTGCACATCGTCGATCACGTTTAGCTCCCTTTTTGGTTGGCCGTATAGAATGCGGTTATATTCTGGCATGTAATGGATGATGGGGAAGAAGTTGAGGAGGGAAACTTTAATTTTTGTGAAGTAGTTTGGTCTCATTGCAAGAAGAACAACTACAGAAGCAGTGAATCTTATGAGAAGACTTATGGAATTCTAGAGGGATACAAAAAAAATAAAGGGGGATTTGCATATGGTGTTCATTTATATTGAGAAGGCTTATGATAGGGTACTTTGAGAAGTGCGTTGGAATTGTTGAGGAAAGAATTATTTACTTTTTCGTTATTTTAAGGTTATTAAAGATATGTATGAGAGAGTGGAGACTAAGGATTAGGATGCTAGGAAGAGACCTAGAGGACTTCCTTGTTGATATTAAGTTATATCGAGGATTGACTTTAAGCCCTTTTACAATCGTCTCGCACGAGTTCACAAATGACATGTAGGATGAAATACTATGGTGAATGTTGTTTGCTGCCTATATTGTCTTACTAGAGAGACGCTCGAAGAAACCTAACAATACGTTAGAAAAGTAAAGACGTATTTTAGAGTCTCAAGGTTTTAGATTGAGTACCTGAAATGTAAGTCAAGTGAAAGAAATGAAGAGGCACGGGAGGAAGGCACCATTGATGTGATGATATCGAAAATTAAGAAGTTTAAATACTTGGGTTGATCATGTAAGGCAATGAAGATATGGACGAGGACATTGGCTTCGCAATATGAGGCTGGGATGACAAAAATGGAGGCATACGTTTAGAGTGTTGTGTTATAAGAATCCCAGGTTATAGGAGAGATGACCAGAATTGGATTGATATGTGGCTATATAAGATTGGATGAGATTAGCAATAAAGTTTTTAAAGGAAAAGTACCAGTGACACCTAAAGAGCATAAGATGAGGGGAGTAAGGATTAGATGATTGGTCACATCAAGAGAAAGGATACAGCTGCACTTATAAAGGTGTGAGAGCATTGCCCTTCAGGCCTGTAAGTGGGATAAAGGAAGGCCAAGGAAGCCTACCCCTATTAGTCCTGAAACAGTTGTGTGTTAACCCGTAGTTAAAATTAGAACTAAGTGATCCTTTGTGTAATTATGTGACAAATGCCTCTACAATGTGAACTCATACCAGAGCCAACTGCCATGGAGATGATATGTCAGTTTAGTAAGCTTAAGCCCCCTAAGTTTGAAGGTGGGGCTGACCCTATGGTATATGGTGAGTGGCTTCAAAGAATGGAAGACTTATTTGAGATCATGAAGTGCCCTAAGAGGTTCAACGGCACCTGGCCACCTAGTAATTTGAAAAAGAAGCTGAGTTCTAGTGGGGGTCAGTGAAACATAGGGTAGGTGAACATGTGTTAACCTAGAACCAATCGAAAACCTTAATAGACGCTCAACATTACCCTCAAGACGTAAGAAGAGTTAAGGAGCGGGGGTTCTTATGCTTGAAACAAGGAGAAATAAACGTAATAGAATGTGCATCGAAGTTTAATGAGCTGAGTCGATTTGCACCAAATCAAGTGGCCACCAAAGAAATGAGAATGGACCACTTCGAATAGGGTTTAAGAGGGGAAGTGAAACAGATAATAGCAAGATATACTTATGACAATTTCCAAGAAATGTAATAGAAGGCCGTGAAAATAGCCCGCGTCATGAGCGAAACCAAGACTGAGAATAGAGAGGACCAGGTAAAGGAGGAATTTGGCCCTGGAGGATCCAATTCTCAGGGAAATAGAAACTTCAAGAGGTTTAAACATAGGATGAAACTGGACAAAGGAAAGCAAGCCGCCTAATGGAAACCGAGGAAACTTATTAGTAAGCCTCATGAGATGCGTATGCAACATTACATGACCTCTTCCTTAGGAACTATCTGCCATGCCAATCATACCTGTAGAGATTGAGTTGTATAATACAAGGGAAAACGCTCCCTGATGATTTAGCACGACCAGAAATCCAAGGATGGGATGCTATCGTGAAGACGGAATGAATTGCTAAGCGAAAGTGACCTGGATTGTGAAAGAAATGCGAGTGAGGTACACCCATTAATTCCTCCAAGTAAGCAATTTCGAGGATGAAATTCTTTTAAGGGGGGAGAGTGTAAGGCCCGTGTACCTTATTTTCTATCAAGCTGTTCGTAATGCCTTTTTACGCTAAAAAACCTATTTTATTTAATGATACGAGTTAAATTAATTATTGACATGCTTATGTGAGCGATGATTTTACTAAAAAGAGTATTTTTATCGTCAGTACTAATATTATTATTATTAGTTTTGAAAATTCTTCAATGATTTCTAGCAAGCACTATTAACGAGTATTAAATGGATTAGGAACCCGAATACGATTAGGTTGTCAACCTTAGAAGTAGTTCGATGTTTATTAAATTGAACATGGCTGTATTTGGGAACAAGCAATCGATGAAATGTTATATTATCGATTTAGGTTTAGAATTGGCGTTACGAATTATACTAGCGGTATCGAATAAGAATCAGCCTGGACCAAAAATAATTGAAAGAGAGTAGGGAGGGGCAAATTAGTAAATTCGCACGTGACCCCGCTTCTTTCTCCACCTACCCGTGATCCCCCCCGTCTGTCTTTCTCTCTCTACTACCCGTCTTCTTCCTCCTCCTCTCCTCCTCGGTTAATGTCACTTCCAAGCTCAAAGCCCAGTAGATTATCGCCCCACACAACCGCAAATTCCACCTAATTGGCCTCCCCCGTGAGCTAGCCTTCATTTGAAGCGAATCTGGGTCGATTTTCGAAGCTCCTTGCCATGTTTATAGAGGGTTGTAGATGCCGAATTGAAGCTCAAACACGTACCTAACTAAGGGCATGCAATTTAGCTTCTAGATGCTCTCAATCTTCTATAAATTGCGGTGAAAATTCGTATTTACAAACACCCAATTCAACCTCAAGTTGATAACTGAAATTTATGCTTGGTTTGGGTTCCAATTGGTGGAGTTCAGGTATAAGTTGGTGCTGCTCGTGTGACCAAAGGGCAAGGCTAGATTTTGGACACGTTCGTAGTACCTAAGGTCAAGCCGGACAAGCCTACGATCGAACACCTAGCTTGGGTTCAAGGTGGGGATTTCCTTACTCCTAAATTAGTATTAATTTCAATGATTTCAGCTAAATTTAGTTGGTGGATGTTAATTCTAAGTTTAGAAATTAATTTGGGTGAAATTGGGGTCAAAGTCGGGAAATTCGAACATGGTACTGAATTGGGTTAATTGCATGATAATTGGATATATGGCTAAATGTACCAGTTAATCGAGGATTGTAAAGTAAGCATAATGTTGTTGTCGGACTGTCGTAGCATGAGTTGGTCACACTTGAACTCTGTTTGGCGCTTAGTGATGCCAGTTGAGCAGTTGAAGTAATTGTGGAAATAACTCAATTATGCCTAAGGGCTATGGCTAAATTGGTTTGGGCATATTAATAGCCTATTTGTAGTTACTTCAATAAAATATTATGCTTATGGATATCTTAGCGAACTAAAAGGTCAAAATGTCGCTTCAAAGTCTTGATTGCATCAGTTGGTACACTTAAACGCTATGTTGGTTATTAAGCTTGAATGTCATACCTATATACGATCGTTTTATGTATTGTTGGTTTGTATATGCCAATATTAAACCGAGTTAGTAGTTGGATGGTTTGAGGTGGAACTATTGAGAAATTTGAGGTTCTTGTGGTCGGTACTATGTGAGGAGGGAGTTTGGATTGTGAATTACCGTAATCATGTGGATTGCGAGACCATGTGTGGCTCATTGAGTAGATTCTGCTGAGTTGTGATATGAAGTGTAGAAATGTGCTATGTGTGAACCCTTTTCCCCTGATATGCTAATGTGATATTATGTGATTAATTCTTGAAACTTTAGACGTCTTTAAAAAGAAAAGATCGTTTAGAAAGTTTGTTTTACACATTGAAAAAGCTTTTAAGTTTGTCAGTTGCCTACTCGCTTATTAGGGACGTCTAAGGTGTAAAAAGCTCCTAAATCGTCGAATTACTCAGTTAAGTGACTCAACTGAATAGTCGATAGGTTTAAGAAGTTTAAAAGTGAACTAAAAGTGAATTCGAAAATGTTTTAAGGCATTGGTTTGTGTACGTCATCTCCTCATATTTAAAAGGATTTAAACGGCCTGAAAAGGGCATCTTAAGGTGCTAATAACGAAATTTAGCTGACTTGTATGCTAATTGCTTATTTAAAGTCCCACTGGGTTTCGAGTTGAAGCTAGTAAACTCATTATGTTTTTAAGAAACGTTTATGTTGAAAGTTTACAAAGGAACCTTGTTTACCTTATAAACGAGCCAAGTGCTTTAAGTTTGAATAGTAGCAAGTTTAGAAGCCTTCAGTTTATTTACACACCCTCCTTTGAGTACTAAAAGGGATTGAAACGAGTTATAAAATAACCATGGAGGATTTTATTATGAATCTAGTTTGAATTAAACGCTAACTAAGCACTTTAAGTTCCAAATGGGTTTCATTTTACGAATCAGTAATCGTATTACGTTTATACGACGCTTTTAAGTTAGAAACGAAGTCGTTTTACGATTTAGCAAACTTATTACGTTTATACGAAGCTTTTAACCTAGAAACAAAGTCGTTTTACGATTTAGCAACCTTATTACATTTATACGAAGCTTTTAAGTTAGAAAAGAAATCGTTTTATGATTTAGCAACCTTATTACGTTTATACGAAGCTTTTAAGTTAGAAACGAAATCGTTTTACAATTTAGCAAACTTATTACGTTTATACGAAGCATTTAAGTTAAAAACTAAGTCGTTTTGCGATTAAGTAAACATATTGCATTTATAAGAAACTTTTAAATTTAAAGTGAAGTTGATTTACGTATTAACAAGCTTATTACATTTTTAAGAAGCCTTTAAGTTTCAAAGGAAGGCGATTTATGTGTTAAGAAACTTATTACATCTGTAAGAAGCTTTTAAGTTATTTAAGAAGTTAATTTACGTGTTAGCAAACTCATTACGATTATGAGAAGCTTTTAAGCTATTTTCGAAGTCAATTTACGAGTTAGCAAACTTATTTCGTTTATAAGAAGTTTTTAAGCCAAAACGAATGAGCTATAAATATCTTGAAGGATAATGGTCCTTTTGTTTAAAAGTAAGATTTCAGCAAAGTAACCAACTGAAAAAGAGAAATATAATGCGATTTTAAAGGCTATGAAAGTGCTAGGCAAGTGGCCAGACCTTGAGATGGGAACTGGACGCAAAGATGACGTTAGCTGTTTCCCCCTAAGGTAATGTTGGGAGCTGGACGCAAAGATGGCGTGAGCTATTCCCGGGAGCTGGACTCAAGATATGCTTATCTTGGTGTGAGCTGTTTCCTGACGTGTGATGAGTAAGAAAACCTTAAGAGGGACTGGACTCAGGATATGATTATCCTAGTGTGAGGTGTTGCCCCACAGAGAACATTATCGAGGTTAGGGTTGCTATGCTAAGACGCGTTTCGGTCAAAAGTTAAGTACGTATACCCCGGGGATAACGTAGATTAAGAGTGACGATCTCACTTAAGTGCGGTGTTGACCTCCCGTAGCCAGCACAATAAGATATTCTTATGTTATAAGTACGTTCCTAATAAATATGAGGTTTGGCAGTTTGCCATTCTAAGCAGTTCAAAAAAAAGAAGGGAGGTCCTTTTAATGGAATACGAGCCTCGAGAGGCCAAGTAAAGCTTTTTTAAGAAAAAGAGAAAGCTTTCAAATGTACGTAATTTGCATATATTTTATGAATGTATTCTGAATATAGTTTAAATGAATTTCAAGTGTAGTTTGGTTACATCCTAGTAATGCATTGAATGTTTAAGTTTTTAAAGGTGCATATCATAAGAAAGAATATTTCTTGCAAAGCTTTTCTTGCCAATTTGGGGGTCTCAGAAGTTTTTAGAAGAGTTGTAAGTTTTAAAGAAGTTTACATAATTTATAAGTTGTTCTTGGAATATAACGTGAGTCACTATGTTTTCACAAGTGTGTTTGAAAGCATCGTTCTTCTGCTACATGAATACGTGCCTGAATGCTTATTAGGAAGGAAGGATGGTCATTAAGGGCCTAGGAACGAGTTGAGGGGCTACTGTAAAGTACACGAGTAGTAATCTCTCCTTGGGGACTTTGATTGCCTAATATGTTAGTAGTATACCAGTACGTGATATGTGACTATTATTGGTATGAATGCCTGCAAATGGTTTTGATTTTAAGGGGTAGGGGAGTTCTCCCTGAGTGTGTGGTTGCTTATCCCTTTACTCATTCCCTTTTCCAGGTTCGGTTTGAGCAGGTGTAAGAGATATTTTGAAGTTATTTGATGCCGACCCATCAGAAGTCTTTTGCCAACTTTGCAAGTGTTCGACCTACCACGTTTTAAATTTTTAAGTTCATTTTTGAATGTGAAAGCATGTAGTTGGCTCTGTACCTGTATATATATATCATTCTAACCCCAGCGTGTTATTTGTTTGCTTGTATATAACCCCGAGCGCGTGGCAGAGGGGTCGAATTTGGGATATTTTAGTAAATATTATGCCCTATGCCCAGTTTACGGGTACCCTTAGCAGAGCCAAGACCCTAAGAAGTTGTTAAAATAGGGGAAACTCTTGCAGTTTCATTCCAGAATGACTAACTAAATGCTAATCCAAACCCTTGATCTTCAAGAGCATTAAGGACTTTTCTAGGAAGTGCTAGCGGTGTGACCCCTCCTCGGGTTAAGGGTGTTACATTAGGTAGTGTCAGAGCCATATGTTTGCATGATGCATTTAGATAACATAATAGGCGTGTGCTATGTGAAGATACATGACTTATGTGCCTATATGATCTATCTTCCTTGGTATTCCTTGTGTTAACGAGGGTACAACCTATAATATGTATGTATATGCCGGTTCTTCCCTTACTATCACAGTGGTAGTGTAGGACAGTTTTGCACACCGTCGGTCACGTTAACCTCCCTTTTTGGTTGGCCGTATAGAATGCGGTTATATTCTGGCATGTAATGGATGATGGGGAAGAAGTTGAGGAGGGAAACTTTAATTTTTGTGAAGCAGTTTGGTCTCATTGCAAGAAGAACAACTACAGAAGCGGTGAATCTTGTGAGAAGACTTATGGAATTCTAGAGGGATAGAAAAAAAAAAAAAGAGGGATCTGCATATGGTGTTCATATATATTGAGAAGGCTTATGATAGGGTACTTTGAGAAGTGCGTTGGAATTATTGAAGAAAAAATTATTTACCTTTTCGTTATTTTAGGGGTTATTAAAGATATGTATGAGAGAGGGGAGACTAAGGATTAGAATGCTAGGAAGAGACCTAGAGGACTTCCTTGTTGATATTAGGATATATCGAGGATTGACTTTAAACCCTTTTACAATCGTCTCGGATGAGTTCATAAATGACATGTAGGATGAAATACTGTGGTGAATGTTGTTTGCTGCCTATATTGTCTTACTAGAGAGACGCTTGAAGGAACCTAACAATACGTTAGAAAAGTAAAGACGAATTTTGGAGTTTAAAGGTTTTAGATTGAGTACCTGAAATGTAAGTCAAGTGAAAGAAATGAGGAGGCATGGGAGGAAGTCACCATTGATGTGATGATATGGAAAATTAGGAAGTTTATATACTAGGGTTGATCATGCAAGGCAACGAAGATATCGATCAGGACATTGGCTTCGTGATATGAGGTTGTGATGGCAAAAATGGAGGCATACATTTAGAGTGTTGTGTTATAAGAAGATCCCAGGTTATAGGAGAGATGAGCAGAGTTAGATTGATTTGTAGTTATGTAAGATTAGATGAGATCAGTAATAAAGTTTTTAAAGGAAAAGTATGAGTGACACGTAAAGAGCATAAGATGAGGGGAGTAAGGCTTAGATGATTGGTCACATCAAGAGAAAGGATACAGCTGCACTTGTAGAGGTGTGAGAGCATTGCCCTTCGGGCCTGTAGGTGAGATAGAGGAAGGCCAAGGAAGCCTACCCCTATTAGTCCTAAAGCAGTTGCATGTTAACCCGTAGTTGAAATTAGAACGAAGTGATCCTTTGTGTAATTATGTGACAGATGCCTCTTTAATGTGAACTCATATCAGAGTCAATTGCCATGGAGATGATATGTCAGTTTAGTAAGCTTAAGCCTCCCAGGTTTGAAGGTGGGGCTGACCCTATGGTATATGGTGAGTGGCTTCGGAGAATGGAAGACTTATTTGAGATCATGGAGTGCCCTGAGAGGTTCAAGGGCACCTGGCCACATAGCAATTTGAAAAAGAAGCTAAGTTCTAGTAGGGGTCAGTGAAACCTAGGGTAGGTGAACATGTCTTAACCTGAGGACATAAGAAGAGTTAAGGAGCGGGGTTCATATGCTCGAAACAAGGAGAAATGAGCGTAATAGAACATGCGGCGAAGTTCAATGAGTTGAGCTGATTTGCACTAGAGTAAGTGGCCACCGAAGAAATGAGAATGGACAACTTCGAACAGGGATTAAGAGGGGAAGTGAAATAGATAATAGCAAGATATACTTATGATAATTTCCAAGAATTGCAATAGAAGGCTATGAAAATAGCCCGCATCATGAGTGAAACCGAGACTGAGAATAGAGAGGACCAAGTAAAGGAGGAATTTGGCCTGGAGGATCCAATTCTCAGGGAAACAGGAACTTCAAGAGGTTTAAACATAGGATGAAACAGGATAAAGGAAAGCTAGCCGCCTAATGGAAACCGAGGAAACTTGTTAGTAAGCCCCATGAGATGCGTATGCAACATTACATGACCTCTTCCTTAGGAACTATCAGCCATACCAATCATACCTGTAGAGACTGAGTTGCATAATACAAGGGAAAATGCTCCCTGATGATTTGGTACGACTCGAAATCCAAGGATGGGATGCTATCGTAAAGACGGAATGAATTGCTAAGCACAAAGTGACTTGGATTGTGAAAGAAATGCGAGTGAAGTACCCCCATTAATTCCTCCAAGTAAGCAATTTTGAGGACGAAATTCTTTTGGGGGGGAGAGTGTAAGGCCCGCGTACCTTGTTTTCTGTCAAGCTGTTCGTAACGCCTTTTTACACTATAAAAACCTATTTTATTTAATGATATGAGTTAAATTAATTATTGACGTGCTTATGCGAGCAATGATTTTATTAAAAAGAATATTTTTGTCGCCAGTAGTAATATTATTATTATTAGTTTTGAAAATCCTTCAATGATTTTGAGTAAGCGCTATTAACGATTATTAACGAGTATTAAATTGATTAGGAACTCGAACACGATTAGGTTGTCAATCATAGAAGTAGTTCGATGTTTATTAAATCGAACCTGACTGCATTTGGGAACAAGCAATTGATGAAAAGTTATATTATCGATTATGGTTTAGAATTTGTGTTACGAATTAGATTAGCGGTATCGAATAAGAATCGGCCTGGACCAAAAATAATCGAAAGAGAGTAGGGAGGGGCAAATTAGTAACTTTGCACATGACCCCCCCTTTTTTCTCCACCTACCTGCGATCCCATCCGACAGTCTGTCTTTCTCTCTCTGCTGCCGTCTTCTGCCTCCTCATCTCCTCCTCTATTAACATCACTTCCAAGCTCAAAGCCCAGCAGATTTTCGTCCCACACAACCACAAATTCCGCCTAATCGACCTCCCCCATGAGCTAGCCTTCATTTGGAGCGAATCTGGATCGATTTTCGAAGCTCCTTACCATGTTTATGGAGGGTTTTAGACGCCGAATTGAAGCTCAAAGACGTACCCAGGTAAGGCCATGCAATTTAGCTTCTAGTTGCTTTCAATCTTCCATAAATTAGGGTGAAAATTCATATCTACAAACACATAATTCAACCTCAAGTTGATAACTAAAATTTAGGCTTGTTTAGGGTTCGAATTGGTGGAGCTCGGGCGTAAGTCAATGCTGCTCACGTGACCAGAGGGCAAGGCCAGATTTTGGAGACGTTTGAAGTACCTAAGGTCAAGCCGAACAAGCCTACGATCGAACACCTAGCTTGGGTTCAAGGTGATGATTTCCTTACTCTAAATTACTATTAATTTTAATGATTTTAACTAAATTTAGTTGGTGCATGTTAATTCTAATTTTAGAAATCAATTTTGGTGAAATTGGAGTCAAAGTTGAGAAATTCGAACATGGCACTGAATTGGGTTAATTGCATGATAATTCGATATATGGCCAAATGTACCAGTTAATCGAGGATTGTAAAGTAAGCATAATTTTGTTACCGGACTGCTGTCGCATGAGTTGGTTGCACTTGAACTCTGTTTGACACTTAGTGATGCTAGTTGACAGTTGAAGTAATTATAAAAATAACTAAATTATGTCTAAGGGCTATGGCTAAATCGGTTTGGGCATATTAATAGTCAATTTGTAGTTACTTCAATGAAATATTGTGCTTATGGATATCTTAGCGCACTAAAAGGGCAAAATGTCACCTTGAAGTCTCGATCGTATTAGTTGGTACACTTAAACGCTATGTTGGTTATTAGCTTGAATGTCATACCTATATACGATCGTTTTATGCATTATTGGTTTGTATATTCCAATAATAAACCGAGTTAGTAGTTGGATGGCTTGAGGTGGAAATATTGAGAAATTTGAGGTTTTGTGGTCGGTGCTGTGTGAGGAGGGAGTTTGGGTTGTGAATTACCGCAATTGTGTGGATTGCGAGGCCATGTGTGGCTCATTGAGTAGATTCTACTGAGTTGTGATATGAAGTGTATAAATGTGCTATGCGTGAACCCTTTTCCCCCGATATGCTACGTGATGTTATGTGATTAATTCTTGAAACTTTGGACGTCTTTAAAAAGAAAAGGTCATTTGGAAAGTCTGTTTTACATGTTGAAAAAGCTTTTAAGTTTGTCAGTTGTCTATTCACTTGTTAGGGACATCTAAGGTGTAAAAAGGTCATAAATCGTCGAACTACTTAGTTAAATGATTCAACTGAATAGTCGATAGGTTTAGGAAGTTTAAAAGTGAACTAAAAGTGAATTCGAAAATTTTTTAAGGCATTGGTTTGTCTACGTCATCTCCTTATGTTTAAAAGGATTTAAACAGCCTGGAAAGGGCATCTTAAGGTGCCAATTACGAAATTTAGCTAAGTTATATGCTAATTGCTTATTTAAAGTTTCATTGGGTTTCGAGTTGAGAGCTAGTAAACCCATTATGTTTTTAAGAAATGTTTACGCTGAAAGTCTGCAAAGGAACCTTGTTTACCTTATAAACGAGCCAAGTGCTTTAAGTTTGAATAGTAGCAAGTTTGGAACATTTTAAGCCTTCAGTTCATTTACACACCCTCCTTTGAGTGCTAAAAGGGATTGAAACGAGTTATAAAATGACAACTGAGGATTTTATTACGAATCTAGTTTGAATTAAACGCTAACTAAGCACTTTAAGTTTCAAATGGATTTCGTTTTACGAATTAGTAATCGTATTACGTTTATACGAATCTTTTAAGTTAGAAACGAAGTCGTTTTACGAATTAGCAAACTTATTACGTTTATACGAAGCTTTTAAGTTAGAAACGAAGTCGTTTTACAATTTAGCAACCTTGTTACGTTTATACGAAGCTTTTAAGTTAGAAACAAAATCATTTTATGATTTAGCAACCTTATTATATTTATACGAAGCTTTTAAGTTAGAAATGAAACCGTTTTACAATTTAGCAAACCTATTACATTTATACGAAGCATTTAAGTTAGAAACTAAGTCGTTTAATGATTTAGTAAACGTATTACTTTTATAAGAAGCTTATAAATTTCCAGCGAAGTCAGTTTACGTATTAACAAACTTATTACATTTTTAAGAAGCCTTTAAGTTGCAAAGGAAGGCGATTTATGTGTTAATAAACTTATTACGTCTGTAAGAAGCTTTTAAGTTATTTGCGACGTTGATTTACATGTTAGTAAACTCATTGCGCTTATGAGAAGCTTTTAAGTTATTTTCAAAGTAGATTTGTGAGTTAGCAACCTTATTTCGTTTATAAGAAGCTTTTAAGCCAAAACGAATGAGCTACAAATATTTTAAAGGGTAATGGACGTTTTGTTTAAAAATAAGATTTCAGCAAAGTAACCAACTGAAAAAGAGAAATATAATGCGATTTTAAAGGCTATGAAAGTGCTAGGCAAGTGGCCAGACCTTGAGGGTGGGAACTGGATGCAAAGATGGTGTGAGCTATTTACCCCTAAGGTAATGTTGGGAGCTACACACAAAGATGGCGTGAGCTATTCCTGGGAGCTGGACTCAAGATATGATTATCCTAGTATGAGCTGTTCCCTGATGTGTGACGTGTAAGAAAACCTTGAGGGGGACTTGACTCAGGATATGATTATCCTGGCCTGAGCTGGTGCCCCACACAGGATAGTATCGAGGTTAGAGTTGCTCTGCTAAGACGCATTTTGCTCAAAAGTTAAGCACGTATACCCCGAGGATAACGTAAATTAAGAGTGACGATCTCACTTAAGGGTGGTGTTGACCTCGCCTAGCCAGCACAATAAGATGTTTTTATGTTGTAAGTACGCTCTTAATATATATGAGATTTGGCAGTTTGCCATTCTAAGCAGTTCAAAAAAAAGAAGAAGGGAGGTCCTTTTAATGGAATACGAGCCTCGAGAGACTAAGTAAAGCGTTTTTAAGAAAAGAAGAAAGATTTCAAATGCACGTAATCTGTATATATTTTATGAATGTGTTCTGAATATAGTTTAAATGAATTTCAAGTGTAGTTTGGTTACATCCTAGTAATGCATTGAATGTTTAAGTTTTTAAAGGTGCATATCATAAGAAAGAATGTTTCATACAAAGCTTTTCTTACCAATTTGAGGGTCTCAGAATTTTGTAGAAGAGTTGTAAGTTTTAAAGAAGTTTGCGTGATTTATATAGGTTATTCTTGGAATATAATGCAAGTCACTATGTTTTCATAAGTGTGTTTGAAAGCATCGTTCTTGTGCTATATGAATACGTGCCTGAATGCTTGTTAAAAGGGAAGGATGGTCATTAAGGGCCTAGGAACGAGTTAAGGGGCTAGCACAAAGTACACGAGTGGTAATCTCTCCTTGGGTACTTTGATTGCCTAATATGGTAGTAGTATACCAATACGTGATATGTGACTATTATTGGTATGAATGCCTACAAATGGTTTTGATTTTAAGGGGTAGGGGAGTTCTCACTGAGCGTGTGATTGCTCATCCCCTCACTCATTCCCTTTTCCAGGTTTGGTTTGAGCAAATATAAGAGATATTTTGAAGTTATTCGATGCTGACCCATCAGAAGTCTTTTGCTAGCTTCGCAAGTGTTCAACCTGCCAGGTTGTAAATCTTTAAGTTCATTTTTGCATATGAAAGCATGTAGTTGGCTTTGTACCTATATATATATCATTCTGACCCTAGCATGTTAGTTGTTTGCTTGTACATAACTCGGGGCATGTGGCCGAGGGGTCGAATCTGGGATATTTTAGTAAATGTTATACCCTATCCCCAGTTTGCAGGTACCCTTAGCAGAGCTAAGACCCTAAGATGTTGTTAAAATAGGAGAAACTCTTGCAGTTTCGTTCCAAAATGACTATCTAAATGCTAATCTAAACCCTCGATCTTCAAGAGCCTTAAGGACTTCCTTCCAGGAAGTCCTGGCGGTGTCACCCCTCCTCGGGTTGGGGGTGTCACAAGAATTTTCAAACGCTATATTCTTCGTGCACACAGATCCTAAATCAAATCATATTTATAATAAATGGTCACTCAATTCCTATTGATAAGTTATAAAATCATGCACTCATCAGAAGATTGAGGCTACACACGGTCAGCGTTGTGAGAAGGTAATCTCCGCACAACGTGAGATAGAACTAAAAATCTCACTACTTAAGTTATCTATTAAAGAGCTGATTATTGAACAATAAGAATAATTACGCAAAGAACTCTACTTTGATAGTCTTCTTAAATTTTGGGCTAAAGATAAGGTGCTTGCAAAAATCACTTTTATTAAATCTCAACACCATTATCTGAGTTAAACAAATGGTATACACACATCAGGATATTCGAGAATTTGATAAGCAAATCAAAGAAATTTTAGATAAAGGAATAATAAGAAATAGTAAGAGTCCTCACACAAGTCCTACTTTCATGGTAAGAAATCATGCTAAAGAAAAAGAGGAAGAGCTAGACTGGTAATCAATTATGAAAAACTCAACGATAATACTGTCGTTAGTGGTTATTATATTCCTAACAAATCAGTCGCTTTTAATAGCATTCAAGGAGCTGGGTAGTGCTAAAAAATAGATTGCAAAAGCGAATTTGGCAAATAAAAAGGAGTGACGAAAGCATTCCTTCGACTGCTTTTAGTGCTCCTCAAGGACATTATGAATGGATAGTAATGCCATTTGCTCTTAAAAATGCGCCTTAAATATTTCAAAGAAGAATGAATAACATTTTCAAAAATCTGAGTTGCTGTTGTTTAGTTTACATCGATGATATCCTTGTCTTTTCCAAGACCATAGAATAGCACTAAGATGATATCCTAGCTGTCACCCAAGGATGCATTGATCATGGCATTACTCTTGATAAGGACAAATACATTTATACTGAACAAGAAATCGTGCTTTTAGATCTAGAAATAACAGTTGGACAAATTATCCTACAAAAGCATATTGTAGAAAAAATAGAAAATTTCCCAGAAAAGTTTGAAGATAAGATGCAATTAGAAAGGATTCTTGGATGTCTTACTTGTACTTCAAATTTCATTAAAGATCTAGCTAAATTAAGGAAACCACCACTGCAGAAACTCAGGAAGGAAGTAAATTGGACATAGACACCTAGCGAATTAAAGATTGTTAAAACTTCCAAAAGATTTTGTAAAATCCTTATTGCTCTTAATTTGCCTAATGAAGGAGATCACTTAATTTTGAAACAGATGGCAGCAATGAGCACGAAGTGCAGTACTCAAAATCAAAGAAGGAGAAAAAATCTACAAGTATTACAGTGGAAGTTTTAATAAAGCAGAATGCAACTATCCCACAATTAAAAAAGAAATCCTTGCAGTAATAAGGGAAACTTAAAAGTTCTTCATCTTTTTAGTCCAAAAATCTTTTATTCGAATTGATTGTAGAGGGATACTTGACTTTGTGAAAGAGAATTTATCAAATATGTGAGTGTAAGAGCTGATCTTCCATTGGCAATTATGACTCGACCAGTTTTCTTTCTCTATTGAACATATACAAGGATAGCATAATTTTCTGGTAGATTCTTTAACTCATGAACTCGCCAATTGTGATTATTAGAGCAAAGCTCTTACCGAAAAAGAAGGAAATCTAAAGTGAAGTTTTGCTACTGCTAGAAGAAGTTTCTCCTTCTAGTAGAGTTCGTATGAATATTTTAGAATTTCATTTAAGAAGTCAATCTTGCTTTGGTTTGCCATCTTCTTCGTATCTAATAGTGCAGATATTTGACCTTTTAGAGTTGCAAATGAATTACTAAATGTGTTCTTATGTTGTCCAAGATAAAATAAGTTCCTACGTTCAAGAAAAATGGTTCGACGATTGGTATGTAGCCTACATCGAATACTACCATAATTATTCCTGTAATATTTGGGTCATAGAGGACTACAATTTTCTTTCTTGATGGATCTATAGTTGGTAGTGTTAGATTCTGAGTAAATTCAATCTCTCCAAATGACCCCATCATGAAAGCCTAGGGATACGGAATGGTAGCCTACCTCATGAAATCTCAGATCCAAAGTACCCATTCTTTGTAATACTAACTAAGTTTCAACAATGCATGTTTAAAAGGATTCATTAGATTCTCACATGTCCCAATCGTCCAACATACATTCCATACAATAGAAGTATGTATGTCGAGGTACATTCCATATTAATTGACTATGAAAATGGAAAGGCCGAACCAGCTCATTATCTTATTTAATTAATTGATCTAGAAGATCCGAACGATTAACGAAAAGAATGGTTTTGAGAATGATAAGAAGTAGTTTGTGATGCTACTTTAACAAGAGTCATTGATTTTTATAATATTTATCATCAAATGTGAGCATTGATTGAACGAGAGAAACTCTAATGCATTACACGAGTATCACTTTCATTTATTATAATGATTGTAGCAAATATATGAAGGTAGAAGGAGCTACTTTAGAAGATTTCTTTGATTATATATTTGATGTTGGAATTGGAAAATTCCTATCAGAAAAAGGAAAGAAATATCTATATGAAATATTTGACAAATGAGATCTAAGCATCTTCAACTTGAAGATTTTAGTGATTATCTGGGCAACGATGGATTGGAAGACATTATTTGAAATGAAGGCATGCATAATCTCAGTATGGACAACTAATCTTGTCAGCATTAAGTGCTCCGAAAAAGTTTTTCCACCATTTGTGTATACTTTGTTGAGTCTCAAGTTAGTAAAATAATGTAGTCTGTTGTAGCCATGTGAAAGCATCTTGTAGTAGTAAGTACACTATAGCTATTAGGGCATCCTATGTGTTCCCTCTCCTCTATAAAAGGACAAGTTGAGTGTTGTGAAGAGAAACGATCATTTGGGCATACTTCAGCAAAAGAGAAGTCAAATATCTCCATTTCTCTATGACCGAATATCTCTGATGATGTTAGCAGTTTAAGTCCTTTCCATTGTAATATTTCCACTTTAAAGATTTCAATTGAATCTTATGGTTTAAATATTATAATTTCTTAATTAAAGTTTCATTATCCTTAAAAACATAAACATTTGATTAGTGACTATGATTTGAGGTAAGAAATAAAATTGATCTATCTTGTGTCTAATCCAAGGAAGGTGTGAGCAAGATTAACAATATCTCTAAACTAGAATCTAGAGGAATGCCACAGTCTAGCGCCGGCTAAATTTAGGTAATGATCGAAACTCTTTGATTAAGCTTTAATTATTTTGCTAAGTATGCTGGGCCTCTAATGAAAAAAATATAATATTTATGACATAAATAGCAAATTGTGATAACTAGCACCAGTAAGTCATTATAGGAAGCAAAAACACTAAAGATAATCATGTTTCCTCAAAGACCCTAGAGAATAACAAATTTCAGAAAGTTTTAGGTTAGAAAAATCAATATTTATCTCGCAAAAGTAATATAGCCCAAATAAATGTTCCTCAAAAAATAATTACCTAAATCTGCATAGTTTTAAAATATTTATCCAAAAAAGTAAGCCAGAGAAATTATTATACAAAACCTCAGTGGACCAAAAAGAAAAAATGGTTTTACCTTTGTGTAATTTTTTATGAAACAAATAGAACTACTTATCACGCTTTTAGACAAGCTAGACAAGAGAAGAGGGTTTCATCATAATTGCGAAGACCTCAGAATAAGAAAAGATTTATTATAAGAGATCGAGAAGAAGCTCATGAGCACCTCTACAAAGATTACTTTGCTAAAGAATTAATCTATAACGGAAACATCGTTGTAGATTTAGAATGCGAAATCACTTGTTCCTTTCCATAGTATAGGTCCTCAGGAATCATTTTGAATACTTCTAGTTAAGGTATGATGGTATTCATAGGGTGGTTTATCATCGTTAACTAAGTATACAACAGCCATACAAAGGTTGGCATATAGCACAGTAGCAAATTGTATTAATGGATACTTGAAGATTGGTGAAATCGTAGTGTTGGAGTGCTTGAAAAATTTTTCCGCTTAGGTCATTCAGGTTTTCAAGCAAGAGTATTTAAGAAACTTAAGCCACGTTGATATTGATTATCTATTGCAAGTGGCGAAGGCCTGTGATTCTCCCGGTATGTTAGGAAGTGTTGACTATATGCATTGGTAGTGGAAGAACTGTTCATTGGGTTGGGAAGGAGTGTTTGCTAGAAGGATTTACAAAGTCCCCACTTTCATGTTTCAAGCGGTTGCTTCCTATGACTTTTGGATATGACATGCCTTCTTTGGTGCCCGGGAAGCCCCAATGATTTAAACATCCTTGACCATTCTCTAGTTTTCCAAGAGTAGTATGGGGGTCAGTCACCAAAATGTGATTATGTGGCCAATGGTCACAAATATACTATTAGATACTTCTTATCCGATTGTATTTATCCATCATTTACAACATTCATTAAACCTATTCCTTTTCCTCAAGGGACAAAGGCAAAATTATTTGCCAAATGTCAACAATTTGTTAGACAGGATGTGGAGAGAGCCTTTGGGTTTTACAAGCTTGCTTCGCCATCTTCCGTAGCCCAGCTCAATACATGGACAAGGCCAACTTGGGTCTAATAATGAAGGCATGTGTTATACCCTACAACATGATCGTGGAGGACAAGTGTGATTTGTGTGGCCTTGTTTATGACTATGAGCATATAGACAATACCACCTCGTAGCCCAATGCTCGACGATGTGGAGTAGCACAAGTTCAAAACCCCAAACAACATGCACGTCTTTAATCATACCTGGTTGAAGGGATATGGAATCGACAAATATACCAATCGTAATTGTTATATATTTGTTTCATCAAACTTTCGTGTTATTAATTTTTTTTTCTAATATAAATTTCATTTGTTTTTTTTTGAGTCCAACCATATTGTATTCTTTTAAGCCTATCTTTTGGGTTGTATTTTTTTAAAAATCTTGTATAATGTTTTTGAATGGAATTGCACTTTCCTATTCTATCTTCATTGGCTTGTCCAACCACAACAAATAAATACTATTTCGAATGTTCAACCAAAAGAAATTTGTAATCAATTTTTTGGAAATTAAAAAATCATTTATTTTTTTGGGCAAAAAAATAAGCATTCTATTTTTCAAAAAACTAAAAATACATTTGCAAGTAACAAACATAAAATACAAATACAAAATTAAAATGATAAAAGTAGACAAATATGTTTTGGGGTAATCTCAATGGTAAATATTTTATTTAGTGATGGAATGGAAGTTCCATTGGTTTGAGAAGTGATGGCATGCAGGTTTCAAAAAGCTAAAACTTTTTTTAATATGACAGGCTAGAGTTCCAAAAACTAAAACTCTGACTGAAGATGCTCCAAAGAGTCATTTATGACCTATTGAAAAGGCATATGTAATAGAGCTTATGAAATTATTTTCTCATTAATCTTCGGTCATCGAATCCTTGAAGAAAAATAAATAAATTTATCATCAAAAACCTTGGTTCATAATAAATAAAAACAAAGAAGGAGATCTTGTCATCAAAAAGGGAAGGGGAACCATAAGGAAATATATATCATGTGTAGTATATGATTGCGTCATGTTCATTGGATGGAAACAGAGCAAATATGAATTTGAAGAAACAAAACTTGAGCATACACCTTCAACATAAAGTTCTATTTACTTGCCGAAGTATATTACAATCATCAAATTAGAGCTGCAACTTAGTTGAAATCTTGCGGAAAAGGTTTTATTAATTGGTTTCCTTTTGCATCGTTAAACCAATTAGTACCAGTTGAATTAGACTTTTGGGATTATTTAGTTTAGCATGAATTATGGTTACATTAGTATTGAATTTGTTTAGTCTTTACAAAAATGGATTTTCAGTTGTCGATACTATTATTATGGCCATCTTATGTAATTCCTAAGCATCAATATATTTGTGAAATTTGATGTTTAAATGGCACATAATAGTGTATATGAACTTGTGGGACTAAGTTAGAGAGTAGTTTGTTTAATTTAGGTGAGATAATGCTAGAATTTTAGTTCAATGGAAGAAGGTTTCTTTGATTTAAATTAATTCTAACTGATCTAGTTTTTTATTCCTTTAAGTATTGAAATGGCCTTTCTTGATCAAATCAAATCTTTTTCAACTATTGTGGTGCATTGAGGAGAGATGGTTATGAAGGCGTTCACTAAGCAATTCAAGAACAAGTTGATATCAATGGAATACCAAATTTTGAACTAAAAGATCTGCTAAAAAAATTTGGACAGGGCAAATATGTTTGCATTGTAGTCTAAATTACCTAAAAACATAAATATGGGATGGCCTTAGGTTATTGAGAATTGATGCATCATTCATTCAAATGGGTGGATATCCTAGATTGTGTAGATCTCTGATCATGTTTTTAAGCATATTTACAATGACTTTTTTTAACTGAATGATTGAATAGAACTTAGATATCAATTCTTTCACTACAAGATATTTGAATAATGACAATCATATGAGATGAACATTGTTGGGAGTCAAGATCAAAATGAACCTATACATATCTGAAACCGCTACTAATGGTGACAACAGCCGCGCAGTGTCAGCTCGGGACTCCCTATCGCTCAAGTGGATTTTCCTTCATGACATTTATTCTTTGGAATGGTGCATTGGTGGCTTTCTATGTGATGGTTTTATGGAGTTATATGGTGGGATGGATTAGAGTTTCCATTTTAGAGCTGCCAGTACATTTTAAAGAAAAAGTACAAACCCATAATTCTGTAGATTATGTCGTGTCCCTTCTTTCAACCAAATCCTCTAATTGAAGGGCAACCATGAGACATGAGATTTAGCTTTGAAGAAGGAAAATGTCTTTGTATAAACTATAATTTTGGGCATTTCGAATGGAGATTATTGAAAATCACTTTATTACCAAGAACTAGGACAGCAATACGGAGCCAAAGATACAATCCAATGGATAGTGATAATGACCATTAGATGACCCACTTCAAAAGCGGCCTCTACTAGAAATGAACATATTAGAAATTTTAATTTTCCAGCTCCATGTAAAAGAAATTTTTATGAATTTATCAATTTCTTCAGTGAGACAATAGCAAGAAAAGGTTCTTTTCGTGACCACTTATTAGTGTGCCATTCTATAAGAGAATTGAAAATACAGAAAAGAAAAAATTTTTTTGTCACTTTTATTATGAACATAGTTTTTTACTTTTGAATAAAAGATGAACATGAAGTAAGAAGTCATGGAGGATCAAATAGAGACATGATGGTGAAGAACAAGCATTAAAATTCAGCAATAAACAAATTATTCTCTTGGATCTAGAATTCATAACCCTCATGGCCTACTTCGATCTGAGCAGTTGGCAAAGAAGCAATCCTTGATTTCTTTCATTCTTTGTTAGGGTAAGATGAAGGCTAATCTAATTAGAGAATTTTGAAATGTTTCAGGAGAGAAGTTGGATAGATTTTTGTTGTTATAGAGCTAGAGAGAAGTTCAACAAAGAGAAGAATCAAGAGAAAAATAGGGTCTCTTCTAAGTAAAAGATTATGTCCAAAGTCTTCCCCAAATGAGAGGTCAAGCCCTATATTTATAGTGCTAGAAGGCAACCTTATTAAGCAAACTATAAAATCAAGGATCAAGATCAAATTAATTTTGTCAATGAAATTTTCATAAAATGGGGTAGAAATCTCGATTGACATCTATTATGTTAGCAATCCGCTAATCAGTCTAAGTGTAACAATTAGCAAATAAATCACATGGGATTTATGAGGTGGGGAGGGAGTTAGTGTTGTGATTTTCCGCAAGCGCACGGTTTATCGTTGTAATGCTAACGGGTGTCGGTCCTCAGGGATGATTGTGAAATTTGGTTACCAAAAATTCTAAACTAATTTAAAACTAAATGCTAATTAACAAACCCCAAGGTGAAATTATTTCACAAATTTATAGATTAAATAAAGAAAATTAATTTTTTTTGAAAATGTAAACGATGCTCTTTGTAAAAACTAGCCAAAAGAAGAACCAAATTGCAACTAATTTGAACCCAGCAACACTTGGCAATAACTGTTTCCAATTAGATCTTCCTAGCCATAGTAGCAGAGGAAGACGCCAAAGTAGGGCAAGCCAAGCATCGAAACAGGGCCCAGAGCTGAGTAGCCACACGCAAATCTTAGAGAACCCTTGCCGAAAATTCAATCCTCAGCTCCTCGCTCAATTGAGTCAATGATTGCTCAAAGTAATTACAGATTCGGCAACCTAAAAATCTTAGTCTAAGAATTGCGAAAACAGCACTAAAACGGAACTAAGAATCAAAGCCAAGGGAACAAACTAAAGATAAACAGATTCGAAAACCTAAGAAATTGAAACCCTCAAACTGCAAACCCCAACTCGAATTGAAACAATCCGGAATCAAATTACACTGAATCATTTTCCTAAAACTAAATCTGAAAAACAAACCCGAAAAAATGAATAAAAATCGAGCTTCCCCCCTCTTACTTGCTGTCTTCGATTCGACTTTTGTAGCCTGAAGAACGCCCTCCATTAAAGCTCTGAGGAACACCCTTGTCGGTTCGAGGCCCCCCTAATAATTTCCTCCATCAATTCTCGATTAAAAGCCCTTGTAACCGCCATCTCTTCGAAGGCGATGATGATGGAATGAATGAGGAGAGAGAAGGCTTGCGGTTTTGGGTGTGAGGGAGGCGAAGGGTCATGCCCTGTTCGTGGCCTTGCTCTCTGTTTCATTTCGGCTTTTTTGGGCAACGGAGCAAGAGTAGGAAGAAGAAAAAAGGATAGAGGAGGGGAGGGGCTGCAAGATCACATCCAAGGCACGTGTGGTGGTTAAGTGAAAGAGAGAGAGGGAGAGATGGGGAAACGGGACTAGGCCAGAGGGGGAAAAAAGAAAGATGGACCGGCCCAAGGGAAGAAAAGAAAGGAAAAAGAAAAGGGGGAAGGGGAAGGAGGGACCGGGACTGCGCCGTGAAGAATGAGCCCGTCAACACGGCTGGGCCAGGCCCGTTGAAGAAAGGAGGAGAAAACTGGAAAGGAAGAGGGAGCTTGGGCTCGTATTTGGGCCTCGGCTTCTGCTGGATCGGTTTAGCTTAATTTTTTTTCTTTCTTTCCTGTATGCTTCAATCTGATCTAGCTCTAGCACTTGTTTAAGTAAATTTATTTATTTTCTTCAAGTTATTTCGAATTCCTACAAAATAAACAAAAATATTATTAAACATCTAATTTAATATTTTATTTCGAGAAAATATTAGACAATAAAGGGTACAAAAATAATATATTTTCAGGCTGAACAAATACTCCCATACCTAAGTTTTGCTCATCCTCAAGCAAAACAAAACTAAAAATCCTAGAAAAAGAAAATAAAATTCCTAACTCACTTTTGTAGGAATCACGGTTGCACTTAGCACATGCAACAAGCCCTTTAAACACCTAGGTTACCGCTAGTGGATGAGTAAGGTCTCGTGAGGGTTTGCAGAAAATATACCCACAAAATCTATAAATGAAAAGACAAACAGAAACTCGAAAATCTTTTTTTTTTGATCTTTTTCAAAAAAAATAATGTGTACAAAATTGGGGAAAGATATATACACATTCTAATCAACCAAATCACCCATGTAACAAAGATATTGGCCTGTATATAAACAAATTACACATCAAGGCTCTTTTCCCCATGAATGTCATCAAAGCACTAACATTTCACATCACTGGACATCAAGACTTTGAATCCATCCCAGTGCTCGAGTGCAAGTGAACCATCATCCTAAGGCCTAGGTTTACCAAAATCAAACTCAATCCCACTCGACTAACACAAATTACGTAATTGATTTATTAACATTGGAAGTAAGCTTTCCTAATAGCAGTATTGTCTCAAAGGGTAACACCCAGTAGCACGTGCCTCAAAGAGTAATGCCCAGTAGCGCATACCTCAAAGGGATACTTATCATTCCAAATTTTATTTCATTTCTCTTTCTTTCTTTTCATTTTTATTTTTTTTGTTTTTTTTTCCAGAAAGCAAACAAAAATCCAAAGTAATCGTGTCAAAGACTAGTGGGAGAGCCAGTATTGGAAAACTAAAACCTTCAGATAATGATGATAGTATTAATAGGGATTGGATTTCACATCAATAATGAACAATCGGGGTTAGAATTAGGGCTTAGAATGACACAGCGAGGACAAAGACCTATCAAGCATATCAGTTCATATGCAAGCTAAAAATCAAAGCACAGGGGATTTAAGTGGATCAGAATAATACGAAACATCCCCATAACCAAAACAAAATCTTTTTGGATTTTCCAGAATTTTTTCAAGATTTGTCTTTTTCAATCTTTTTCCAAAATCAGTTTCCCCACCCCCACACCTAAATCTCACAATGTCCTCATTGGGAGTAAAAAGAAACAAACAAAGAAAAAAAAACTAAAAAGAAAGATGAATATAGAAAAAGAAGACTAAGATTTAAAAAGAAAACATGACCCTAAAATTCAAAAATAAAACAAAATTAAAAGACAACCACAAATATATACAAAAGAAAATAAAATAAAAAAAGAGGAGATAAAGATGAACGATTATACCAGGTCAGGTGCAGAATTACACCTAAGCTATGCCTCCAGAAATTTGCACAAATAGAGGCCTATGGAGCATCAGCCACTCCATATCAAATGAAACTTCGCTACTTAAATCAAAACTCGTTAGAGTGCATAGTAGTTTGTCAAACACAGAAGACCAACTCTCAATAAGATCAATGCAGAAGAAATAAGAAAGTTGGCGCTAGGTAAAGTACATCCACCTTATCCATGTAGCGCAAGTAAGGGCCCGTTTCAATTGGTCATACTGTTGGGCCCAATCAGAAAATAGATAAACGTGCTTAAAAGTAGCCAGCAAGTGAGTCATCGGCCTAGAAAGTATATCATCATGAATGAGCGGTCCAGGCAAAATAGGGGATCCTAAGTCCACCAGTCTGTTAAGTCCAATATGCTTTTGAGTCTGGTCTAAAGCAAAATTCTTATTGGCAATACTCTCAGACTCCACAAATTCAGACTTGCAATGTCCAAAAAGGAGGTCATTTTGGACATGACCAAAAGAAAAAGATTCATATTCGGCACACAAATCCACATCCAAACCCACATTGACATCAAACCCACATGAAAAAGATTCATATTCTATAGAAAGAATATCATCATCAAAGTCCAAAATTGTCGGTTTAATTACCTCCACATAGGTCTCCTGAAATTTAGCTTCTTCTAACTCATCTATCACATAATGCTCAATGTCATACTAGATGCTCATATCTAACTCACTAGCAGTTTGACATTATTCACCCACCTCAAACTCACAAGAGTCATTAAAAGGGACGGGTGGGTCGGCATAAGCTAGGACATCTTCAATGACATCCTTAGGTGAGCTAGCACAAGGTGCAAGGTCAGATGATAGAGAATTAGGGAAGTCCTCCTCTTGCTCTACACTAGGCAAAGGCATGTCATTATTCAAATCAGCCCGAGCAAGGTAAGAGAGCTCAAAATCATCATAGAGACTAACTTCAAATTTAGGAGATCCTAAACTAGAGTCAGGCTCACTATAATTCTCCCTACTTTGACTAAAACTATGAGAATATTCAGCAATTCTCACTTTCATGTTTTCTATCATTTTATCAGTTAATTCATTTATCTTCTTTTCCACACTTGCACAGGCAGCATCAACATAAGCACAAAAAGGGCAAGTAAGAACATCATGGTCAGAAGATTCATAATAATCGCACAACACAGGAGATATATAAGAATAAGATGGGTCATAAAGTTTATAAAATGATCCTGGGGGGAAGGATTAGCAGGAACAATAGACTCCTCAAAAGTTGGGTATCCAAAATTATTTTTACCTTGTTCAAACGCATAGGTATTACAAGCTAACTTTTCAAAGAAGTCTCATGCCTCATCTTGATTTTTAGATAATAAACCTAATACAGCTCCAGGATAAATGGACTCAATATAACCCCAAGATTCAGAATTCAGACCCACAACAATGACCTCACAAATTTCCCATTTTTGAAAATTTTGATTCAATTGAGCACGATAATCATTAAGTCTTGAAAGATAACTCTAAAAAGGTTCATGCTCATATTGTGGGAAATTAAAAACTGGCATTCTTGGATCTAGTGTGTTTTTTTTTTATTTTAAGAATTTTTCAATTTTTTGGATTTTCAAGTTTTTAATAATTTTTTTAAGGAAAGAAAATGCATCTATGACACTATTAACAAACCAATCACTAAAACAAAAAGAAGAGACTCAAATAATTAAGTGAACAAAACAAAATAAACTAACAAAAATTAAACTATGCTACCAAAATGAAAGAAAGACCAAAAATACTCAAACGTGACACAAAATATAAAATGAACACAAACACAAAAGAAGAGCATTTTTTTATATTTTTTTTCTTTTTGTTGCTTCTACTTTTGTGACTGTTCCTGCGCAATAACCAAATAGTTAGTCTTTGTTTTTTTTTTAGCAGAAAATAATTACTAAAATCAAAATTAAATGCACCAAAATGAAAACCAAAATAGAAACTCTAATCGAAAATCAAAGTCAAAAGAAATCTCAACTAAACTAAAACAACTAAAACTAAACTAACGCACACAAAATTGAAAAACCAAAGATACAAAGCGAAAATAAAAACGAAATCGATGCAAACAACTAAATTACGACTCGGCTACGCAACCTAATTTCATAATGCCATCCCCGGCAACCGGGCCAAAAACTCGTCGTGATTTTTCGCAAGCGTACGGTTTATCGTTGTAATGCTAGCGGGTGTCGATCCTCAGGGATGGTTGTCAAATTTAGTTACCAAAAATTTTGAACTAATTTAAAACTAAATGCTAATTAACAAACCCCAAGGTGAAATTATTTCACAAATTTATAGATTAAATAAAGAAAATTAATTTTTTTTGAAAATGTAAACGATGCTCTTTGCAAAAACTAGCCAAAAGAAGAACCAAATTGCAACTAATTTGAACCCAGCAACACTTGGCAATAACTGTTTCTAGTTAGATCTTCCTAGCCGTAGTAGCAGAGGAAGACGCCAAAGCAGGGCAAGAGAAGCATCGAAACAGGGCCCAGAGCCGAGTAGCCACGTGCAAATCTCAGAGAACCCTTGCCGGAAATTCAATCCTCAGCTCCTCGCTCAATTGAGTCAATGATCGCTCAAAGTAATTACAGATTCGGTAACCAAAAAATCTTAGTCTGAGAATTGCGAAAACAGCACTAAAACGGAACTAAGAATCAAAGCAAAGGGAACAAACTGAAGATAAACAGATTCGAAAACCTAAGAAATCGAAACCCTCAAACTGCAAACCTCAACTCGAATTGAAACAATCAGGAATCAAATTACACTGAATCGTTTTCCTAAAACTAAATCTGAAAAACAAACCCGAAAAAATGAATAAAAATTGAGCTTCCCTCCTCTTACTTGCTATCTTCGATTCGACTTTTGCAGCCTGAAGAACGCCCTCCATTAAAGCTCTGAAGAACACCCTTGTCGGTTCGAGGCCCCCCCAATAATTTCCTCCATCAATTCTAGATTAAAGCCCTCGTAACCACCATATCTTCGAAGGCGATGATGATGGAATGAATGAGGAGAGAGAGGGCTTGCGGTTTTGGGTGTCAGGGAGGCAGAGGGTCATGCCCTGTTCGTGGCCTTGCTCTCTGTTTCATTTCGGCTTTTCTGGGCAACGGAGCAGGAGTAGGAGGAGGAAGAAAGGATAGAGGAGGGGAGGGGCAGCGAGATCACATCCAAGGCACATGTGGTGGTTAAGTGAAAGAGAGAGAGGGAGAGATGGGGAAATGGGACTGGGCTAGAGGGGAAAAAAAAGGAAGATGGACCGGCCCAAGGGAAGAAAAGAAAGGAAAAAGAAAAGAGGGAAAGGGAAGAAGGGACCGGGACTGGGCCGCGAAGAACGAGCCTGTCAACACAGCTCGGCCAAGCCCATTGAAGAAAGGAGGGGAAAACTGGAAAGAAAGAGGGAGCTTAAGCTCGTATTTGGGCCTCGGCTTTTGCTGGGCCAATCTAGCTTCATTTTGTTCCCTTCTTTCCTATATGCTTCAATCTGATCCAGCTCTAGCACTTGTTTGAGTAAATTTATTTATTTTTTCAAGTTATTTCAAATTCCTACAAAATAAACAAAAATATTATTAAAAATCTAATTTAATATTTTATTTCAAGCAAATATTAGAAAATAAAGGGTACAAAAATAACATATTTTCAGGCCAAACAGTTAGGGCCAAACAACAATCACTACATGGCAAAAACTTACCACTTGCCTTGTCTTACTATTTCAAAAGTATTATTCGTGAGAGTTGCGTCGTGAGGTAATGCAACACCCTATTGTTTACAAGCTCACTTATTCATTGTAATAGCCTAACCCTAAATCATATTTATTTATTTAATTGAGCCATGTTATTAATTTTTTGATGTTTATTTATCTCATTTAATCATCCCGGTTTGGAGAATTCATTTTGGCCCCACTTTGCAATTCGAGTTTCATTTACCGAAACAATTTCGGGTGAATTGATATTAGGCCCCTGTAAACATGATTAGGTGATAAATTATTTATCATAATGTCTCAAAAATTTAATTTTTAACCATGCAAAAATTTGGGCCCAAATTTCTTAAGTTCGGCCGAATTCATTTGGGCCCGAATTGCGGCCTGATTAATTTTGGGCTCAAATTGACCCGAAATTTGGGTATAATTAAATTAAGTTAATCACCATCATTTGCACTAAATTTGGATTAACAAAAAGTTACTTTTTTATGTTAAATACTACCCAAGTGTCAAAGATAATCATCCGAGTCATTTCCACCCAGATAAGTTCTAGCCTTCTTCTTACTCTCCTCCACACACACTCCCCCAAACCAGCAGCCCCTACTGCTATCATTGTTGTTACTGCTGCCTCTAGTGCAGCAACCAGCCGGCCCCCTAACTAGCAACCACCACCATAACGTCCTTAACCACCTTCATCTCTCTCTATTTAAGCTTCAAGTGAGGTAAATCTTAACCCGACTTTGTTTAATTCTTGGGTTCATGTTAGATTTGATTATGGATCATGTTAGATTTGATTATGGATCATGAGTTATTTTGACGTTTTAATCGTTGGCTAAGCTTGAAAGCATGCAAGGGTTGAGATCATACATGATCATGCAAGCTTGATGGGAAAATGATGAACTTTGAGTTCTTTAATTTAATGTTGTGATCTTTGACATGAAAAATGGATTTAAAGTTGTTGTTGATCTTATTAAATCCATTTGGATGGAAACTTGAATGTGGCATAACCTAGGGTTTCATGATTATACACAGTTTAACTTGATTTTTGAAATCAAGTATGTTATTTAGATTGAATTAGATGCAATTTAAAGGTTGGATGTGTTATTGACTTAAAAGGATGATGTTATTTTGTCAAAATTAGTGGACTATGGAAAATTCCATAAGTGGCCCAAATGGCTTGTTTGAATTGTTAACGCAAATAAGTGAGGTTATGAAAGCATTTTTAGTGTTTTTATGGAAAGAATGATTGTAAAATCTGTAAAGATGATCATGTAGTGATCTTGAGTAATATGGATTTGTAAGGTGATGAGAAGGAACAAGGCTTTGTTAAATGATTTTAAAGGGTTATTTTAGAACAAAATTATGTGGTGAAAAGTGTAAAAACAAACACAGTGTGGCTATGAACAGGCTAAAAACAGGGGACACTTTACGAATAAACTGGTAACGTTCTGCCGTTGAAAAATCATGATTTTTGGGAAATATATAGACCAATGAGTTATCTTTCAAATGCCTTTTGAATCACTTTAATCTGAGCTATGTGAAAAACGGTATGGCCGTTTTGCTAGGACTGTGCAGGATAAACCGAAGCTGTTCACAATTGTGTTCTAGCCCAATTTGAGGAACCCGATTCTGTGAACTATATTTTACACTATGAATGAAAGTTTTGAGGGACTTTTTACGCTTTTCATACTAGGGTATTAGAGCTCAATTGGAGGTCGGAGGTGAAAGATATGGATTTTTTGAGGTTGAGAACTTCAAATGGTAATATAAGGAAAGAAAGAAATCATGACATTTAGAAATATTATATGGAGTCCCTACATAATTATGGATATTGCAAAGAAATTACAAAGTTTAGTGAGTTCAACAACTTTCATTTTGTATAGAAGCTTATTAGGTTGGAAAATCGAGTTAAATGGGCATGGGAATGAAATTGGAGAAGCAAAGAGCGTAATGACACAAGATCGGGTCTATCAGGCCAAGCTAAGGTTATATGAGCTTTCCTGAACCTCATAACACCCCTCTTGATATTAAACCTTCTATTATTCATTTTTAAAAACATCAAAAACCCATATTTCATTTATATCCACTAAAGTCTTTTCATTATCAGCTCAATTATTTCATTTTATTCTATTTTGCTCCAATCTGTTTCACTTCGAGTTCAATGACCCTAACTTATTTGGTTTTCAAATCATTTTAGTGTAACTAATGTTATATTGAATTGCTTGAATCATGATGCCCTTTATAGTAATCGATTTCCATAAAGTTGCAAATTATGGGAGAGAAAATTTTTACTAACTGCATTTGCCTATAACTGTATTTTTTAAGCAGAAACGGGGCCGAGTGTATTGTTTCCAATTGTCCATAAATATTATCAAGTGAGACTGCATTTTAAAGACTTTAGGTACGTTCATTTGCCTGTATCTTTAGAAATCAGCACGTATTTATCAAAATTATAATGTTTTGGTAAATACATCAATGTATCAGTTTAATCAGTGATTTATCACATAATTAGTGACCCCATCAGTTATCAGTTACAGTGCATTGCCCTTCAATTATCGGTGCGGCTTCAGGCCAGGTTCCCCGATCGGCTTGACAACTGTACACCTATCCATATATCATAACAACATCAAGGGGATTCACTATCCGATAATAACTAGCAATTGCAGTTTACATTAATCTTATTCACTGTTTTAACTTAAAATGAATCGCAAAGCAGGTGCCCAACTAATTTTTACAGAGATCTTCTAACAATAAAGTAACGCATGTACTGAGCTTCGGTTTACAATTAGAAATATATTTCTCATATTTTGTTTAGACAAATGCTTCATGAATCGTCCTCATTCTAGCAAACCAGCTGCAGAAAATAAATTGAGTAAGGGAATCTAGATGGATCAACAGTGACATAGTGCATGCATATTTTGAAGCTGTGTTTTGAAATCTTTCGTGGATGGTAGCGTAGATTATATGGTGAATTATTTTATTATGGTACATAAACCTTATGTTGGTTAACAGTTCACTGTATATGGTTTGATCATGTATGAATGTGTGCAGTTGAAGCTATGCCAAACTACGTTAATTCTAGTTCTCATGCTTCAAGCCTTGTCCTTTTTGTATGGCGGTAACACCTCGATCATTGGGTTTATCAGTTAAAATTAAATAAATCAGAATAATGATTGCAAACAGTGACACATGCTTAATTAAAGGGCGTACATATTTGGTATCAGAGTCAGGTTGATTTTCTTTTATGGGATATGGTGTGTGGAGAGTAGAGATTAGAGGGTGAGAAGGTTAGTTAGTGAAGGTTATTAATACATATTGGAGATTTATGACATTAGAGATTTATGACAGTAGAATACATGTTTATCTCTCCCATGTTTTTCACTTATGTTCCTCCTTAGCTTGATAGATGGATCCATATGCATTGAATATGATGTTAAGTACTTCAATAGCCATTCACATCTCTTTACGATATGCTAATATGGTATCCCACCTGCAGAACCCATTTCTGAGTTCCACAGTGTTATGGTCCATACACATAGATTGTTATAGATCTTATCTATAGCTGGTCCTTGGGTTGCGTTTAGGACCCGATATCATAACTTTGTGATGACTCGAGCCTTAGGATGGAATGAACATAGATTTTAGTTTCGCGAGGCTTGGGTTAACATTTTCACTAAGCTATTATTAAGGGAGGAGTTTAAGCGGAGAGGGAATAACATGGACATTTTGCGGTATATATTTTCATTATACTTTGTATCTTCCCCACCATCACCACCTGCACTGAGCACTCCTCAGCCACCTAACAACCCAATGCCATCGGGACCTAGAGAGGGGATCCCTATATCTGATGGATCAAATGAGGTCCATATTGTTATAGATCACCCTGATACACCATAGATTGGTTCTAATGGTGACCTCATAGAAAACTCAGAGAAGGACCCAGAAATAGAAGAAGCATCAGCTTGATCATAATGATGAGAATGCAGAGATTGGTGCTTCAGATAATAGTTTTGACTCGGGCCGGGAGCATGGGAATGAGTCTGACTAAGACTATGATCCATCTAAGGATAATTATATTGATTTATATTATATGTTGACATCTTAGATAGATTACTTTTTGAACCCACACGTATATAGTATAGCCAGTTGGATAGATGAATTTTGTGCAGGTTATGACATTGTATATAGTTAAAGAGGTCTTTCCGATTGTGTTGACTTGTCCTGCCTACTTCTGGGCATGTGGTGGACTTAGTATATTAGGGCTAAATAATATTTTAGTCAGGAGATAGGTGTAAAGGTTGGCCTTGGTGGTCAATTAGATGTGATATTCTTTGTGAAACCATGTATATGTATGTACGCGAGTAATTATGGCAATGATATAATGAAACTTGGTGTTATGTTTTAATAATACTTGGGTCATGCTACTTGTATCTGTTGTGTATATGTATCTTATATGTTAGTTGTAGTTGGTTGACTGAATTACTTAGCTGAATGGATAGTGAGAATATCAGAATATGTGAAAAACAATGCAGAAACCCATATGGAAGAAAATTCAAATCATGGTCAGGGTTCAGGTGACCAAGTCTTGTGTAATATGCTAATAACCCTTAGTGGAATGCCCTCAGGCCCCCTCTGAGTAGGTTAGTAATATGCCAACTCTAACTATTAACTGATCTTGGTGTCTAAGCTCATGAAACCAATAGCCCCAGCACCTTCTGAAACCCCTCATAAAGTCAATAAATTAGCAGATAGGATGGGTGATGACCTAGTGGAGCTAGAAGCATGGATTATGTAACGCCCCTAAAATGATAATGACATGATTTACAGAAAAATGTAGCGGGAGACTTAATGATAGAAGGTGCTACCTCTGTCCTGCTATAGATAAGGCTTACTGAAACCATTTAATCTTGCAACTCATGTTCATAATCACAATATCTATTAAAGAGAAACGCTTAAAGACCAAAGTCCATAATAGTTCAAATTCAATACAATCGACTTAATCATACTATGTGTTAACTTGCACTCCACACTACACAAATATATTGAATATTGACCCAACTTGACCTTGAGGTCGATCCCAAGATTCATGCTATACTGAATCCACTATGAGCATCTGATGACTTTCGAAAGAGCTTGCTATAAATGGAGAAACATGTGATACTTCATCACCTAAAATGAAAAACATGGAAACGATTCGAAAATGTGAGCTAAAACTCAGTACATGCGTTCTTGTATTGTAAAATGAGTGTAGAAACACTGTTTATGGGTACCTACCTTTGAAATTCATTTAATTCGCAATAACAATGAAAATGAAAGTAATATAAAACTGAATTGCTAATTATTATCTGGATGTGCAATGATATGATCTATACATAGGCGTCCACCTGCCATTCCGATCAGGACTTGGCCTGAAGCCGAGCGGGTAAATGATGGGGTGACACCCTATAGATGATAACTAATGGGGTCACAAGTTAAATGGCAAATCATTGTATAAACTAATTTATTGATAAACTCATTAAGAGTTATAACTTAGTAAACATGTTTTGCTTTCTGAAGATACAGGCAATGGACATACCTCGAGTCTTCAAAAAATATCATCTGACTTGATAAATATCATATGTTTTATAAATGCCATCTAACTTGATAAATATGTTCTGACTTGATAACACTTATGTATAATGAAAAATGATAACTAAACCTTGACTCTATTCCATAAATGTCATTGTAGGTATATGTAGTTAGTAAATGATCCCTACTCACATAATTGAGTAAGTAAAAGTATGTGTAATACATAATTTCAAAACTGAATTAATGAAAGTAATTAAATCCGATATAAAGTAAATGAAAGTAAAATAGACCACAGTGAGATACGTGAGATTACAAAGGAAAAAGCCTTGATGGTGACAAATGAGAGAGTGGTTATGGCATTTTCTAAGATAGGTTGCTGATATGGGTTTAAGGCTCGCTGATGTACAGCTTGGTTCAAGATAACAGTGAGTACACTAGATTGGCTTGATAAATACATTAGATGCATTCTGAATTAAGTAAGTAATAAAGGTTTGAGGCCAGGAGAGATATAGCTTGGTTCAAAATAGCATAAACTGCAATAACTTGGTCAGATAAATACGGTTTCTGAGTCAAATTTGTCCCCACTTGCCATATTTCATCCAGTAGTCCATTAAATATGGAATTCCACCCTAGTGAGTCATTGAAGTCAATGAAGCTATTAAGCTCACTGAACTTGGTATTTTCTTTATAAAATCCATAATTAATTCAAAACTCACAAACAAGGTCCCAAATTGTATATTTGTATTCTTCTTTCTCATTAATCACGCAAAAGCTCCACAAAAGTTCATGAATATTCATTTCCCCCTTAAATGACCTTAGTTGTCCCAAAATACACGAAATGAGTGCATGATCAATCTCACTCAATCTTTATTAGTGCTCTTTACGCAATTATCACCAAACTCAAAATGTTCAATAAAAATTCACCAATCTACAATAAAGTTTTCCGAATTTTCCTCCAAATATATGCTGCACAAAAATTGCAATAACAGCCTAATTTGCTCCAAAGCAGCTAAGATCATTTTAAAAATTCATAACTTTCACCTTTGACCTCAAATAGAGACCTAAGAAGTCATATGAAAAGATTAAGAGGTCCCAAAAAACTTTCATTTGCAACACAAAACATGATTCCCACCATAGGTTTCCCAAAATGGGGCTAGAACAGAAGTGTGCTAGTTTTGGTCTAACCTACGCGGTTCTCATGAAATGACCATAACTTTGTCCACAAAACTCGGATTAAGGCGATTCAAAAAGAATTTTAAAGCTAACACATCGACATATGTAGCCACCAAAAAGCATAATTTTTCAATTTGCCAATCATTACTAGTGTAATATGAAAATCACCCCTGTTTTTTACCATTTTCAGCCCTCACTGTTTTGGCTTTCTCCTCTCTTTTTCACATAAATCCTCACCTGAAATTATTCTAATTCACCAAAAAAATCATCATAATCATCAATAAGACTAAAGATTACAAAATATATATAAAACAATAGAAATCCATCACTTGACTTAGGCTGACTTGATCATGATAAAACCTAACCTTAAAATGCTTTAAGCTCAATCCCACCATGATCAATATTCCCAAAGTCAATAAACTTTGCATGATAACATTTATTTTGACCATGAAAACATAAATCATAACTAAAATAATCACCATAACCAAAAATACATCAAGATAGAGTTACAGTTTTTACTCACTTTGAGCTTGGATGCTAGAGGATGAAGGTGGTGTTTAATGTTGGAGGAGAGAGTAAGAAGATGAAGGCTAGACTTTTCTTGGTGGTAAATGACTTGGATGTTTATCTTTGATACTTGGCTAATATTTAAGACTCCAAAACTATGTTATTGTTAATTAAAGTTAGACATAAATGATAATAATTAACTTAATTTAATTGCACCAAAATTTTCAAGCCAAAATTTGAGCGCATATAATTTGGGCGCAACGGATTGGGTCCAAATAAATGAATTCGGCCCAATTTTTTGTGTAGCTAAGGCTAAAATTTTGTGATGTTATAGAAAATAACTCGAGGCCTACTATCGATTCACCTGAAATCTGATCAATCAATGAAACTTGAATTTTCAATCAATGAAACTTGAATTGGAAAGTGGGACCCAAATGAAATATCCCCCAACCGGCATGCTTAAATACGACAAATGAAAGCGAAAAAAGTAGATGACATAGGGTAGTTTCATAAATGTATAAATTGAGTGTAATTGAATTAATAAACACGATTTGGTTAAACCAATAATCATGAGCGATTAAATCAATAAACATGATTAATCAAATGAATAAACATGACTAATTAAATAAATAAATATAATTTAAATAAATAAATGTGGGTTAGGGTCGGGTTGTTACAGCCTTCCTCCCTTAAAGAGTTTCGTCCTCGAAACTTATGAGTTTTGTGAAAATACGCACTGATATCACAAAAAAATGTGGATAATTGATTTTTATCTCTTTCTGGGTTTCCCTTAAGTGGCTTTTGAGGAGGTATGACTTGCCCAAAGTACTTTTTGCCTCATCTGAAACTGTGATTGTCCCCCACTTTTGTCCACATAACTCTTTTGCTGGCCTTGTCTCACCTTAACATGTTCTTGAATTTCTTTGATAATACTTGCTTGGATTAACTCTATTCTTATACCCAATGCTTCTTCTGGCTCGCTCGAATAAGACCCGACATTGCTTAAGATTATACTCTTATCAAAATATCCTCATTTAGTGTCCTCTAGGCATCACCTGTTCTCCCCTCATCCAACTAATCACAGGTCTGCTCCAGTTCCACATTGGACAATAAAATGAATATCGCCAGGAATGAAAATTAGGGAATTAGTAGTCAAGCAAGTCATTAAGTCTAAAAGAAATGAACAATGAGATTAGAAAAGATTGATAAAGGGGGGATAAAATAACCAGAATGTTGAAATAAAATAGCCAGAATGTTGAAATGTAATGCCAAATGAATCATGGTTTATAAATATAGATAATAAAGGATGCAATAGATAGTCAACCAAGGGGAAAGATAACTCGATGACGCTCGGGTTTAGCAAAAGCAAGATTGCAAGATAGAAGCTTTTTAGCCTCAATTGTCAAGTTAAGTGCACTAGATAGATGGGAAAAGCAATGTGCGAGAAGTAGATAGATAGATTGAATAAGTAAAATGCAATAGATATATAAATAGATTGGACAAGTTACATTAGGAACATGCCTTTGCTCAGATAAAGTCAATTTGAGCATAGCAATAAGATGAAATGGAGAATGCAGAAGTTTATTGGTAAGGACGTAAAATATAAGTATAAGAATTGAATTTAAAAGTAAGAAGAATAATTATATTATGAATTTAGAGCAAGTTATACAAGCGTATAATTATGAACAAATGAAATATCAGCTATAGGGAGATTAAACAATATTGGATAAAATTAAATTGAAACGATGAAACAAGCAGACAATTACAGGAACTACCATAAAAGAGCATTCTTGCAAATGCTAAGCTATCATTGGCATGGTTCAGATAACAACTGAAGCCATTTAAACAAATGGCCCAGATAAAGAGATGTTATAGACCAAGTGAGTGTCAATAGCAAAGGAATAATGCCTCTAAATAATCCAAGGTGACTAGGGCTGAAGTAAATCAATGACTAGAAGCAATTGAAGCATTGCTGGTGTAAGGTCTTAGTGACAAGAGCAGCCTCTTTGTTTGCATGGCAGCTAAATCTTACTCATACCACCCATATAGCGCCAAGTAGTACACCGCAAGCTACTGAACTACCACCACAGGATTCCTTACAGTAATTCCATCTCATGCTGATTGAACCCAAGGATATACCAAGTTGTAAATGGCATTCTCGCAATAGGTTTTAAACATCACTGTACTCAATATCATGTACGTTAATACACCTTAATAAAACTCTCAAATTCTGGAGCAAAACAGACAGAGTTCCGCCTAAAAATTGATAAGATCCAGGCTTAAAGCCTTACAACAGGTACTTAACATGAAAAATCGCACTTCAATGGCTCAACGGCCACACATCGGAGTTCATAACTCAACGGGTCACACCCGGATTGCACAATTGCAAAAATTTAAACAAATGAGAGAAATGAAACATACAATGCAACTCCCAGATAAAGGAGAGCATGCCTCACTAACAGGTCACCCAAATAGTTTCACACTCCATTTTGCTAATGCTTGAATGTCAGGATATTACGTAATGATTGAGTCACCCAAATGGAAATGGTTCCTCCACATACGCCCATACATATGAACTTATAGTTAATAACTCATTTAACTAGTCCAACATAACTTATACAGACCTTGATAGCTAACTCATAAACACTTGATAGGTCACAATGGCCCTTAAAACCTTAGCTTTGATTCCAAATCTGCAACGCCCCTAAAATGCTAATGATATAATTTACGAAAAACTACAGCGGAAGACTTAATGATAGAAGGCGCTACCACCGTCCTGATAAGGATAAGGCTCACTGAAACCATTTAATATTGCAACTCATGTTCACAATCACAACACCTATTAAATTGAAACACTTCAAGACCAAAGTCAACAATAGTTCAACTTCAACACAATCGACTTAATCATACCATATGCTAATGCGCACTCCGCACTACACAAGTATATTAAATATAGATCCAACTTTACCCTGAGGTCGATCCCAACATTCATGATATGCTGAATCCACTGTGAGCATCTGATGACTTCCAAAAAGGCTTGCTGAATGGAGAAACATGTGATACTTCATCACCTAAAATAGAAAACATGAAAACAGTTCGAAAATATGAGCTAAAACTCAGTACATGCATTCCTGTATTGTAAAATGAATGTAGCAATACTGTTAATGGGTACCGACCTTTGCAATTCATTTAGTTGGCAGTAACAATGAAAATGAAAGTAACATAAAACAGAATTGCTCATTATTATCTAGATGTGAATCCCTTATAATGATATGATCTATACATAGGTGTCCACCTACCAATCCCATCAAGACTTAGCCTGAGGCCGCGCGGGTTAATGATGCACTGATGCCCCATAGATGATAATTGACGGGGTCACAAGTTATATGGCAAATCACTATGTAAACGGATTCATTGATAAACTCATTAGGAGCTGTAGCTTGATAAACATGTTCTGCTTTCTGAAAATATAGGCAATGGACGTACCTTGAGTCCTTAAAAAATATCATCTGACTTGATAAATGTTATGTGTTTCATAAATGTCATCTTACTTGATAAATACATTCTGACTTGGTAACACTTATGCATAATGAAAAACGATAACTAGGCCTCGACTCTGTTTCATAAATGTCATTGTAGGTGTATGTAGTGAGTAAATGATCCCTACTCACATAATTAAGTAAAAGTATGTGTAATACATAACTTCAAAACTGAATTAATGAAAGTAATTAAACCCAATATAAAGTAAATGAAAGTAAAATAGACCACAGTGAGATAAGTGAGATTACAAAGAAAAAGGCCTTGAGGTGACAAATGAGAGAGTGGTTGTGGCCTTTTCTGAGACAGGTTGCTGATACGGGTTTAAGGCTCGCTGATGTATAGCTTGGTTCAAGATAACAGTGAGTACACTAGATTGGCTTCATAAATATATGTGACACATTATAAATTGAGTAAGTAACAAAGGTTTGTGGCTAAGAGATATATATTTTGGTTCAAATAGTATAAACTACAATAACTCTGTCTGAAAAATATGGTTTCTGAGTTAAAAATTCTCCTCACTTCTCAAATTTCATTTACAAGTCCATTAAGTATAGAATTCCACCCCAATGTGTCATTGAACTCAATAGGAGCTATTAAGCTCACTAAACTCGGTATTTTCTTTGTAAAATTCACAATTGATTCAAAGGTCATAAACAAGCTCCCAAATTATATACTTGTCTTCTTCTTTCTCATTAATCAAGCTAAAAGCTCCATGAAAGTCCATGAATATTTATTTCCCCTTAAATGACCTTAGTGGCCCTAAAATACACAAAATGAGTGCATGATCAATCCCACTCAATCTTTATTATTGCTATTTACATAATTACTCAAAATGGTTCCAAAAATCACCAAAGCCAAAATACTCAACCAAAATTCATGAAATATTATAAGAAATTCGAAAATAATATGGGCAATCAACAATAAATTTTTTAAAATTTTCCTCCAAGTATGCACTGCACAGAAATTGCAATAACAGCCCAATTTACACCAAAACAGGTCAGGTCACTTCAAAAGTTCATAACCTTCACCTTTGACCTCAAATGGAGACTTAAAACCCCAATGTGGAAAGATAAGAAGTCTCGAAAAATTTCGTTTGTAATACGAAACATGAATCCCACCATAGGGTTCCCAAAATGGGGTTAGAACATAAGTATACTAGTTTTGATCTAACCTGCACAGTTCTCGTAAAATGGCCATAACTGTGTCCACAGAACTCGGATTAAGGCGGTTCAAAGGAATTTGAAAGCTAAAACACCGACCTATCTATCCACCAAAAATCATAATTTTGCAGTTTCCCAATCATTACCAGTTTAATCTCAAAATCACCACCGTTTTCTGCCATTTTCAGCCCTCAATGTTTTTGCTTTTTCCTCTCTTTTTCGCATAAATCCTCACTTGAAATCTTTCCAAATTACCAATAACATCATCATAATCATGAATAAGACTAAATATTATAAAATTATGTAGAAAAGAATACAACTCCATCACTTGACTTAAGCTAACTTAATCAAGACAAAACCTTAACCTTAACATGCTTCAAGCTCAACCCCACCATGATCAATATCCCCAAAATCAATAAAATTTATAGGATAACATTTATTTTGATCATAAAAACATAAACCATAACTAAAACAGTCACCATAACCAAAAATACATCATGATAGAGTTAGAGTCTTTACTGACTTTGAGCTTGGATGCTAGAGGATGGAGGTGGTGTTTGATGTTGGAGGAGAGAGTAAGAAGATGAAGGCTAGACTTTTCTTGATATATCTTTCACACTTGGCTAATATTTAAGCCTCCAAAAATATCTTTTTGCTAATTAAAGTTAGGAAAATGATAGTAATGAACTTAATTTAATCGTACCAAAATTTTTGGACCAAAAATTGAGACCACATTATTTGGACCCAACGAATTCGGCCCAAATAAATTAATTCAAGCCCATGTTTTTACGTAGCGAAGACTTAAAATTTTGTGACATTATAGAAAATAATATAATACTTAATTATAATTATCGAGGCCTACTATCGATTTACCCGAAATTTGATCAGTCAATGAAACTTGAATTTCCAATCAATGAAACTTGAATTGCAAAGTGGGACCCAAATGAAATATCCCCTAACAAGGGATGCTTAAACACGATAAATGAAACCAGAAAATTTAGATGACATAAGGTAATTTGGTAAATATATAAATTGAGTGTAATTGAATTAGTAAACATAATTTGCATAAACCAATAACCATAAGTGATTAAATCAATAAACATGATTAATTAAATGAATAAACATGATTAATTAAATAAATAAATATGATTTAAATAAATAAATATGGGTTAGGATTGAGTTATTACAGCCTTCCACCCTTAAAGAGTTTCGTCCTCAAAACTTATGAGTTTTCTAAAATTATGCATTGATATCACAAATGAATGTCGATAATTGGCTTTCATCTCTTTCTGGATTTCCCCCAAGTTGCTTTTGAAGAGGTATGATTTGCCCAAAGTACTTTTTGCCTCATCTGAAACTATGATTGTCTCCTACTTTTGTCAACATAACTCTTTTGTCAGCCTTGTCTCACCTTAACATATCCTTGAATTTCTATTGTAATACTTGCTTGGACTAACTCTATTTTTATACCAAATGCTTCTTCTGGCTCGCTCTAATAAGACCCGACATTGCTTAAGATTATACTCTTATCAAAATCTCCTGATTTAGTGTTATCTAGGCATCACCTGTTCTCCGCTCATTCGACTAATCAAAGGTCTACTCCAATTCTACATTGGACAATAAAATGAATATCGCCAGGAATGAAAATGAGAGAATTGGTAGTCAAGCGACTCATTATGTTTAAAAGAAATAAACAATGAGATTAGAAAAGATTGATAAAAGGGAAATTATCATGAGGTGGTTGAAATAAAATAGCAAAAATGTTGAAATATAATGCCAAATGAATCATGGTTTATAAATATGGATCATAAAGGATCCAATAGATAGTCAACCAAGGGGGAAGATGGCTCGATGACACTCGGGTTTAGCAAAAGCAAGATGGTAAGATGGTAACTTTCTAGCCTTAGTTGTCAGGTTAAGTGCACTAGATAGATGGAAAAAGCAATGTGCGATAAGTAGGTAGATAAATTGGATAAGTAAATGTAATAGATATATAAATAGATTGAATAAGTTACATTAGGAATGTGCCTTTGCTCAGATAAAGTTAATTTGAGCACAGCAATAAGATGAAATGGAGAATCTTGAAGTTTATTGATGACGACGTTAAATATAAGTGTGAGAATTGAATTTAAAAGCAAGGAGAATAATTACATTATGCATTTAGGGCAAGTTATAAAAGCGTATCATTATGAACAAATGAAATATCAGGTATAGGGAGATTAAACAATATTGGATAAAATGAAATTGGAAAGATGAAACAGGCAGACAATTATAGGAACTACTATAAAAGAGCACTCTTGCAAACGATAAGCTATCATTGGTGTGGTTTAGATAACAATTGAAGCCATTTAAACAAATAGCCTAGATAAAGAGATGTCATAGACCAAGTGAGTGTCAATAGTAAAGGAATAATGCCCCTGAACAATCTGAGGTGACTAGGGCTAAAGTAAATCAATGACTGGAAGTAATGGGAGCACTGCTGGTGTAAGGTCTTAGTGACAAGAGCAGCCTCTTTCTATGCATGGCCGCTAAATCTTACTCATGCAACCTATATAGTGCCAAGTAGCACACCGCAAGCTACTAAACTACCGTCACAGGATTCCTTACAGTAATTCTATCTCATACTAATTCAACCCAAGATATACCAAGTTGTAAATGGCATTTTTGCAATAGGTTTTAAACATCATTGTACTCAATATCATGTATGTTAACACACGTCAATGAAACTTTCAAATTTTGGAGCAAAACAGATAGAGTTCCACCTAAAAAATGGCTAAAACCCAGGCTTAGAGCCTTATAATAGGTACTTAACATGAAAAATCACACTTCACTGGCTCAACGGCCACACGTTGGAGTTCATAACTTAACGGGTCACGCACCTGGAGTGTACAATTGCAAAAAATTAAATAATTAAGAGAAATGAAACGTGCAATACAACTGCCAAACAAATGAGAGCGTGCCTCACTAATAGGCCACCCAAATGGTTTCCACACTCCACTTTGCTAATGCTCGAATCTCAGGATATTATTAAATGATTGAGTCACCCAAATGGAAATGGTCCCACCATATATGCCCATACGTATAAACTTATAGTAAATAACTCATTTAACTAGTCCAACATAAGTCATATAGACTTTGATAGCTAACTCGTAAACACTCAATAGCTCATAGTGGCCCTTAAAACCTTAGCTCGAATACCAAATCTGTAATGCCCCCAAAATGATAATGACATAAATTACGAAAAACTACAGTGGAAGACTTAATGATAGAAAGCACTGCCGCCGCCCTGATAAGGATAAGGCCGACCAAAACCATTTCTTACAACTTATGTTCACAATCACAATATCTATTAAAGTGAAACACTCCCAGACCAAAGTCCAAAATACTTCAACTTCAATACAATTGACTTAATCATAGCATGTGCTAACTCGCACTCCACACTATACAAGTATATTGAATAAAGACCCAACTTAACCTTGAAGTTGATCCCAATATTCATGCTATGCTGAATCCACTGTGAGTATCTGATTACTTCCAAAAGGGCTTGCTAAATGGAGAAATATGTGATACTTCATCACCTAAAATGAAAAATATGAAAACAATTCGAAAATGTGAGCTAAAACTCAGTATATGCATTCTGGCATAGTAAAATGAGCGTACAAACACTGTTCATAGGTACCCAGCTTTGCAATTCGTTTAGTTCGCAATAGCAATGAAAATTAAAGTAATATAAAACTGAATTGCTCATTATTATCTGGATGTGAATCCCTTGCAATGATATGGTCTATATAAAGGTGTTCACCTGTCAATCCGATCTAGACTTAGCCTGAAGCCGCGCGGATAAATGATGGGCTGATGCCCTAGGGATGATAATTGATGGGGTTACAAGCTAAATGGTAAATCAGTGTACAAACTGATTTATCGAAAAACTCATTAAGAGTTGTAACTTGGTAAACATGTTCTGCTTTCTGAAGATACAGACAATGGGCGTATCTTGAGTCTTTAAAAAATGTCATCTAACTTGATAAATGTCATTGGTTTTATAAATGTCATCTGCTTGATAAATATGTTCCGACTTGATAACACTTATGCATAACTGGAAACGATTACTAGGCCTTGACTCTGTTTCATAAATGTCATTATAGGTATATATAGTTAGTAAATAATCCCTATCACAGAATTGAGTAAGTAAAAGTATGTGTAATACATAACTTCAAAACTGAATTAATGAAAGTAATTAAATTCGATATAAAGTAAATGAAAGTAAAATAGACCACAGTAAGATAAGTGAGATTGCAAAGGAAAAGGCTGTGATGGCTACAAATGAGAGAGTTGTTGTGGCCTTTTCTGAGATAGGTTGCTGATACGGATTTAAGACTCGCTGATGTACAGCTTGGTTCAAGATAACAGCGAGTACACTAGACTGGCTTGATATATACATTTGATACATTCTGAATTGAGTAAGTAATACAGGTTTGAGGCCAAGAGAGATATATCTTGGTCCAAAATAGCACAAACTGCAATAATTTGATCGGATAAATATGGTTTTTGAGTCAAAAATTCTTCTCACTTTCCATATTTCATTCAAAATTCCATTAAATATAGAATTCCCCCCCGCCAAATAAGTCATTAAACTCAATAGAAGCTATTAAGCTCAATAAATTTGATATTTTCTTTGTAAAATCCATAATTCATTCAAAGCTCATAAACAAGCTCTCAAATTGTATACTTGTCTTCTTCTTCCTCATTAATCAAGCTAAAAGCACCATGAAAGTTCATGAATATTCATTCTTCCTTAAATGACCTTAGTTGGCCCAAAATACACAAAATGAGTGCATGATCAATCTCACTCAATCTTCGTTATTGCTCTTTACACAATTACACAAAACGCTTCTAAAAATACCAAACTCAAAATCCTCAACCAAAATTTATGAAACCTCATAGGAAATTCGAAAATAATATGGACAATATATAGTAAAGTTTTCAGAATTTTCCTCCAAGCATACGCTGCGCAGAAATTACAATAACAGCCCAAATTACACCAAAGCAGGTCAGGTCATTTCAAAAATTCATAACTTTAACCGCTAACCTCAAATGAAGATCTAAAACCCTAATATGAAAAGATTAAGAAGTCCCAAAAAACTTTCATTTGCAACATAAAATATGATTCCCACCATAGGTTCCTAAAATGGGCTAGAACCTAAGTATGCCAGTTTTGATCTAACCTATGCAGTTCGCGTAAAGTGACCATAACTTTGTCCACAAAACTCAGATTAAGGCAATTCAAAAAGCATTTGAAAGCTAACACACAACCTATCTACTCAACAAAAAATCATTTTTTAAAGTTTGTCGATCATTACTAGTTCAATCTCAACATCACCCGTATTTTCTACCATTTCCAGCTCTCACTGTTTTTGCTTTCTCCTCTCTTTTTTACATAAATCCTCACTTGAAATCATCCAAATCACAAAAAACATCATCATAATCATCAATAAGACTAAATATTATAAAACCATGTACAAAACAATACAAATTCATCACTTGACTTAGATCATGCCAAAACCCTAATCTTAACATGCTCCAAGCTCAACCCCACCTTGATCAATATCCCTAAAATCAATAAAATTTATATGATAACATTTATTTTGATCATGAAAACATAAATGAAAACTAAAACAATCACATAACCAAAAATACATCGAGATAGAGTTAGAGTTTTTACTCACTTTGAGCTTGGATGCTAGAAGATGCAGGTGGTGTTTGATGTTAGAGAAGATAGTAAGAAGATGAATACTAGACTTTTCTTGGTGGTAAATGACTTGGATGTTTATTTTTGATACTTGGCTAATATTTCAGCCTCCAAAGATATCTTTTTGCTAATTAAAGTTAGGCACAAATGATAGTAATTTACTTAATTTAATCGCACTAAAATTTTCGGACCAAAATTTGGGCCTAATGGAATTGGGCCATAATTTGGGCCCAATAAATTGGGCCAAAATAAATGAATTTGGGCCCAAGTTTTTTCGTAGCTAAGACTTAAAATTTTATGACGTTATAGAAAATAATTTAGCGGTCAATCATTATTATCGATGCTTACTATCGATTCACCTGAAATTTGATCAATCAACGAAACTTGAATTTCTAATCAATGAAACTTGAATTGCAAAGTGGCACCCAAATGAAATATCCCCCAAATGGGATGCTTAAATACGATAAATGAAAGCGAAAAATTTAGATGACATAAGGTAATTTGGTAAATATATAAATTGAGGTAATGGAATTAATAAACATGATTTGGTTAAACCAATAACCACATGTGATTAAATCAATAAACATGATTAATTAATTAAATAAATATGATTAATTAAATAAATAAATATGGGTTCAGATCGGGTTATTACAGATTAGAGGGATGGAAAAGATTTTCACAACAGTGAAGGTTTTAGAGGATCAAAAAAATGAACATTCGGATGCTTTACCTAACTGCCGCAGCTGATATTTGGTAGAACACTTTTAAGAATAGGGTCTTAGGGCTTGACCTCACTTGCAATAAATTTCTAGAAGAACTGAGAGTTAAATTCTACCCAGTTGTGGTTCAAAGGTAAAAGGAGAAAGAATTCATGGAACTAAAGATGAGTGGTAGTAGAACTGTGATACAGCATGCTAGCAAATTTACAGAACTATCCAGGTTTGTTCTATAGTTTTTGTCATCTGAAAGACGAAAGGTGAGAAGATTTAAAGAAGGATTGACTTTCTATATTCGCAACCAGTTAGCTGGTTAGCAAATTCTTGCCTATCAAGGGTTATATGAGTGAGCATCTGAAGTGGAACGAGTGAAGAATGGGTTGAGGGCTTTGAACCCAATAAATCAGAAGAGGAAGTGGGCTGAACAGGGAGCTCCGAGCGAGAGTGTAAACTAGAAGAAATCTGCTCCCACTCCTCCCAAGAGTCGTCCTGCAGGCTTAGCAAAGCCCTGTGCAAATTGTGAAAGAACTAACCACACCACCCCTAAGTGTCGAGTGGGAACCAACAAATGCCTTTGGCATGGTAACTAGAGCACCTCATTGCTTCCTATCATTGAAGGCTAAAGGCTGAAGGCTGAAGGCTGTAGACAAGGGCTCCCACCTTCAAGGCCCACAGCTGTAGGAAGGGCTTATGTGTTGAGCAAGAAAGAAGCTTCACCTTTGGTACAGTAGTTACAAGAACTCTCTTTCTAATTTCAAAGTCATTTTATACATTGGTTAATTCAGTTGCCACTCATTCATTTACATCCACTTGATATGCCATGTGACTGAACCTTGAAAATAAGGAGACAGAAACCAATTATAGAATCAAATTACCTAATGACTCTAGGGTTTAGTATTCTATCTCTTATAAACTTGTTCCAATTTCTATTGGTGGGATAGTATTCCCTAGAATTTTAATTCAATTTAGCTCATCAGAATTTGACATCATTCTAGAAATGAGCTGGTTGCATACTTATGAGGTCGAGATAGATTGTGAGAACCTTAAGTCTATTTCAAGAGATGAACGAGGGAGAGAAATATGTTTTATGGGAAAAGAGAGGAAACACATTGTCCTTTAAATTCTGTTATGAAAGCAAAGTGAGCTCTTATGTCAGGGACATATTGGGTATTGGTCTTATGCTATTGACACTCAACTACAGGAAGAAGAAGCAGAAGATATCCTTATAGTTTGTGAATTTAGAGTTGTTTTCCTAAAGAATCACTAGGACTACCCCGCAAAGAGAAATTGATTTTGAGATTGAATTAATCCCTGGTGCCCTATCTATATTTAAAGCCCCATATTGTATAGCCCTAACAGAGCTTAGAAAAATGAAGATTTAGTTCAATAAGCTATTATAGAAGGGATTTACCAGACCAAGTGTGTCACCATGGGGTGCCCTAGTTCTATTTGTAAAGAAGAAGGATAGAACCTTGAGGTTATGTGTCGATTACAGGGGGCTGAGCAAGATCACCAATAAGAACAAATATCCATTGCCCCGAATAGATGGTTTATTTGATCAGTTGTAAAGAGCAGGAGTATTTTCCAAGATTTATTTAAGATAAGGATATCATTAACTTAGGATTTATCTGAAGACATTTCCAAACCACACTTAAGACCCGGTTTGGTCACTATGAGTTCACCCTGATGCCTTTTGGCCTGACTAATACCCCTATAGCCTTTATGTATCTTACAAATAGAGTTTTCAGACCCTATTTAGACAAGTTTGTGGTGGTATTTGTAGAGAATATCTTGGTTTACTCCAAAGACAGAGACGAACACATTACCCATTTGAGAATGGTGTTGCAGAAATTAAATGAGCAACAATTACATAGTGAATATAAGAAGCGTGAGTTTTGGTCAGCAGAAGTTGTAATTTTAGGACAGATGGTTTTAAAAGAAGTGGTTAAGGTTGATTGTAGAAGGTGAAAGCAGTTACAAAGTGCCCAAGGCTCATCAATGTTACTGAGACTAAAAACTTTTGGGTTTAGATAGGTATTATTGAGTTTGGGAAGTATTTTTCAAAGATAACATCTTTCCTGATCAATTTGTTGAAGGATGCTACTAAGTTAGCAAGAGGATTGCGACAGTTCAAGCCTTATGAGAGAGATCAACCTATGACCCAGGATTAGCGGTTGTGGTTTTTGTACTGAAAATTTAAAAACATTATTTATGTGTAGTACCTTATGAGATCTATATTGATCATCAAAGCTTGAAGAACATTTTCACTCAGAAAAAGCTTAGTCTGAGACAAAGGCTTTGACTATAATAGCTTAAAGATTATGACTTATCGATCTAATATTACCTAGGAAAGGCAAATGTTATGGTAGATGCCCTGACAAGGAAGGCACAACATACCCTGAACACTGTAGTCATTACTTAGTTGAACATCTCGAGAAGGCTTAAGAACTTGAATGTTCAATTGGTGTCGTATGGGCAAGCATCTAAAAACATCAATGGATCCAACTCTTCTAAGTTGGAGCCTATAGTCCTTTATGACTTACGACTAATATCCGTATTTGAAGAAAGCATGAAACTCCCAACGATTGATGTTATAAAAGTACAAGCAGAGAAATTTACATGAAACGTCAGGGTAAAATGACGCAGATAATGACGGCAAAATCATCTTTTGGGTCATGAAGATTTTCTTTAGCATTCAATGCAGCGAGATACATCAAAAGACTCTTGAAAACAAACTATTGGAACTGACAGAAAAGTTATGCTGATAAAAGAAGGAGATTCCTAGAGTTTCAGGTCGATGATAATGTTTTTCAGAAAGTTTGGCCAACTAAGGGTATAAGGAGGTTAAACTACCAGCTAAATTGAGGTCGAGATCTATTAGACCATACAAGTTTATTAAAAGATTGAATCCCATAGCTTGTCGACCAGATCTGCTTATGTAACTCAAACATGGGTACAACGCACTCCTTACCTTACAACATAGGCAGTACATTTCAGATCCTGACCATGCTCGCTTAACCAAACCCATTACGGTCAATGAGGATCTAGTACTTGAAGAGCAACCAGTCCAGATACTAGATCGAAGGATTAAGCAGCTACGCATCAAGCAGATACCTTTAATCCAAGTACATTGGCCAAATTATAGCTCCTCAGAAGCCACTTGGGAAAACTAAGGAAGAAGTGAAAGCTAAGTAGTTATACTTATTTAAGATAAACTTGCATGTTTTATCAAAGTGTATAAGTTTCGAGGATGAAACCCTTTAAGGGGAGAAGGCTATAATAGCCCGACCCTAAATCCTATTTATTTATTTAATTAGTCCATATTATCAATTTTTTTACATTTATTTATCTCATTTAATCATCATGGTTGGGAGAATTCATTTTGGGCCCAACTTTGCAATTCGAGTTTCATTTACCGTAACAATTTCGGGTGAATCGATATTAGGCCCCGGTAAATACGATTAGGTGATAAATTATTTTTTATAATATCACAAAAATTTAATTTTTAACCATGCAAAAATTTGGGCCCAAATTCATTAAGTTTGGCCTAAATCACTTGGGCCCGAATTGCGGCCAGATTCATTTTGGGCTCAACCTGGCCCAAATTTTTTTCTGTAATTAAATAAAGTTGATTACCATCATTTGCACTAAATTTTGATTAACAAAAAGCTACTTTTTTATGTTAAATACTAGCCAAGCATCAAAGATAATCATCCAAGTCATTTCCACCAAGATAATTTCTAGCCTTCTTCTTACTCATCGGCGGCCCCTACTGCTGCCACTGCTATCACCGCTGCCTCCAGCCCCACCACCAGTCGGTCTCTACCAGCCACCAGCCAGTCCCCCCAACCACCAACCACCACCACAACCTCCTCAACCACCTTCATCTCTCTCTGTTTAAGCATCAAGTGAGGTAAAGCTTAACCTAACTTTGTTTAATTCTTGGGTTTATGTTAGATTTGATCATAGATCATGTTATCTTGATATAAATAAGAGTTATTTTTATGTTTTAATTGTTGGGTAAGCTTGAAAGCATGCAAGGGTTGAGGTCATACATGATCATGCAAGCTTGATGTGAAAATGATGAACTTTGAGTTCTTTAATTTAATGTTGTGATCCTTGGCATGAAAAATGGATTTAAAGTTGTTGTTGATCTTATTAAACACATTTATAGTGATTTGGTTGGAAGGCATAACCTAGGGTTTTATGATTATACATAGTTTAACTTGATTTTTGGAATGAAGTATGTTATTTAGATTAAATTAGATGCAATTTAAAGGTTGGATGTATTATTGACTTAAAAGGATGACGTGATGTGAGTTTTGTAAAAATTAGTAGATTATAGAAAATTTCATAAGTGGCCAAAAGACTTGTTTGAATCATTAATGCAAATAAGTGAGGTTATGGAAGCATTCTAAGTGTTTTTGTGGAATGAATGATTGTAAAATATGTAAAGATTATCATGTAGTGATTTTGAGTAATATGGATTTTTCAGGTGATGAGAAGGAATAAGGCTTTGTTAAATGATTTCAAAGGGAAATTATGTGAAGAAAAGGGTGAAGACAAACATAGTGTGGCTGTAAACAGGCTAGAAATAGAGGACACTTTACAAATAAACTAGTATCGTTCTGCCCATTGACAAATTATGATTTTTGGCAGATATGTAGACCAGTTAGTCATCTTTCAAATTCCTTTTGTATCACTTTAATTTGAGTTCTACAAAAAAAGTTATGGCTATTTTACTAGGACTGTGTAGGATAGGCCGAAACTGTGCACAATTGTGTTCTAGCACAATTTGAGGAACCCTATTGTGGGAATTATGTTTTACACTATAACTGAAAGTATTGAGGGAGTTTTTAAGCTTTTTATACTGGGGTTTTATAGCTTAATTGGAGGTTAGAGGTGAAAGATATGGATTTTCTAACGTAGGCCTTTAAATGATAATATGCGAGAAGGAAGAAATCATGGCATTTGGAAATATTATAAGGAGCCTCTACATAATTATGGATATTGTAAAGAAATTACAAAGTTTAGTAAGTTCAACAACTTTCATTTTGTATAGAAGCTTACTTGGGTTGGAAACCGGAGTTAAATGGCCATGGGAATGAAATCGGAGAAGTAAAGAGGGTAATGACAAAAGATCGGTGTCTATCAGGCCAAGCTAAGGTTATGAGCTTTGCTGAACCTCACAACACCCCTCTTGATATTAAACCTTCTATTATTCATTTTCGAAAACATCAAAAACCCATATTTCGTTTATATCCCTTAAAGCCTTTTCACTATCACCTCAATTAAATTTCATTTTATTCTATTTTGCTCCAATCTATTTCACTTCAAGTTCAATGACCCCAACTTATTTGGTTTTCAAATCATTTTAGTGTAACTTATCTTATGTTGAATTGTTTGAATCCCTTTTTATTAATCAATTTCCATAAAGTTGCAAATTACGGGAGAGAAAGTTGTTTACTAAATGCACTTACCTATAACTACATTTCTTAAGCAGAAATTGAGCCTAGTCTATCGTTTCCCATTGTGCATAAGTATTATCAAGTGAGATTGCATTTTAAAGACTTCAGCTGTGTTTATTGCATGTATCTTTAGAAATCAGCACGTATTACCCTTCAATTACTCGCACGACTTCAATGTATTAATTTTAGTAAGTACATCAATGTATTAATTTAATCAGTGATTTGTCACATAGTTAGTGACCCCATCAGTTATTAGTTACAGCGCATTACCCTTCAATTACCCGCACGGTTTCAAGCCAGGTCCACCGACCGGCTTGACAGGTGTACACCTATCCATACATCATAACAGCATCAAGGGGGTTCACTATCAGATAATAACGAGCAATTGCAGTTTACATTCATCTTATTCACTGTTTCAACTTAAAATGAATTACAAAGAGGGTGGCTAACTAATTTTTACAAAGATCTTTTAACAACATAGGAATACATGTACTGAGCTTCGGCTCACAGGTCGAAATATTTTTCATGTTTTATTTTAGGTAAATGCTTAGTGAATCGCCCTCATGTTCGCAAACAAGCTGAAGTAAATAAGTTGAGCAAGGGAATCTGGATGGATCAACGATGACAGAGTGCATACATATTTTGAAGCTGTGTTTTGAAAACTTCAGTGGATGGAAGTGTGGATTATATGCTGAATTGTTTTACTATGGTATATAAACCTTATATTGGTTAATAGTTGACTTTATATGGTTTGATTATGTATGAATGTGTATGGTTAAAGCTATGCCAAACTATGTTAATTCTAGTAGTCATGCTTCAAGCCTTGTCCTTTTTAGATGGCGGCAACGCCCTGATCATTGGGCTTATTAGTTGAAATTAAGGAAATCAAAATATTGATTGCAAACAGTGACACATGCTTAATTCCGGAGCGTCACATTTATGTTGGCGGTCATGTGGTCGAACCCACCGTGCTGGAAAATTGTGCAAACACCATGGCTTTTGACTATTTTGAAACTATTTTCAAAAACCTTTGCCTTTTCAAATGCTTTTTAAAACTTTTGGCAATTTTTCCTGAAAGAAATATTTTTAGTAGCAGGCTAATTCAATGTCATTTTAACCTCGGTGGGCTAGGTAATTATCGAGCAACAATGCATAGGAAATACACGCATGAAACCAGTCTAAAATCCCATGAGCAGTAATTTTATTCTTGTAGGAGCCCCTACTTCAACCAAAACCATTAGGATAAAAGGAAAAGTATGTGATGTCATGCAATATGAATGCATGTGCAATGTTAAAAACAAGATTTTTTTTTTTTCTCGAGGTCTAAAGCCTTTCTGTGACTAAAGCCTCGACCTACGAGCTCAACTCCTATTGAGAAAAGGTGTTCAAACTATTTTGACATATTCGAAGACTATACCTCACTCCAAGAGTTAGAATCCTATCAAGAGAGAGGTTCGTTGGCGAGAAAATTTCTGCAATCAAAACAGAAGGGATTTGGCCCACTTCATTTTAAAAACCAAATATAAGAAATTTTAGAGATCAAAATATGAGGGATCCGACTCTCTCAACTTTTGAAATCAAAATATAAGGGATTTGGGCCTCTCCACTTTAAAATTAGACAAGAGAAATTTTTATCAAAATATGAGGGATTTAGCCCTCTTGACTTTTGAAAGTTAAAAAGATTTTTAAAAATCTCCCTTTCCATCTTGAAAACAAAAGATGATAAATTTTAGAAACCAGAATGTGAGGGATTCAAACTTCTCGATTTTTTGAAACTAAAAAAGACTTTTGGAAATAAAAATATAAGGGATTTAGCCCTTCCCATTTTGAAAACCAAGCATGAGATATTTTAGAAACTAAAATATGAGGGATTCAGTTGTTTAGTCTTTTCGAAACTAAAAAAGATTCTTGAAATTAAAATGTAAGGCACGTGGCCTTCTACATTTTGAAAACCAAACGCGAGAAATTTTAGAAACCAAAATATGAGGGATTCAACCCTCTTTAGAAATTAAAAAAGATTTTGACAAATCAAACTATAAGAGATTCAACTCTCTTGACTTTTTAGAAACTAAAAAAGATTTTCAAAGATGCTCACCATTTTTCATAGTTGTGGGGTCGAGTTTCTTGTAGGCAAATGAATATTGCTCAAGCCTGAGCAAACAAATCATATAAAATTAGACCCTAAATGACATGATTAGGATTGCCGCTTGGTCTGGTGTGGAGGTGGTGGCATTATTTGGCATGTCACCTATGGCTAATAGCATATCTTATGATCTAGCAGTGGCCACTAGGCTTATCTGTCTTCCAATAGGTTGTTCAGTCGAAAAGAACCTGTCATGACTAACCTCTCCATTTTGGCCCACTATTTTTAAACCATTTTCTCTCTAAATACTACGTAACTAGTTCCTTCAAGTTTTAAGCGCCTTCATTGTTGCATCAACTCAAAAAGTAGTTGTCCTGTTCTTGCTTATTTTTGCATTATTCACTTTAGTCTTGGCATTTTGAGTTGAGTTTCACATTTCGTGCCTGTGGGGAGGATTTGAGATTTTGTGAGGTTTAGTTGCATGGGCCTTTATCTTGAGGGATTAGGTAGGAAGATTTGCTTATTTAAGGTGATTCTAAGTTGTAAGCAACTAGTAGGAGTGAAACTTGAACTTAGTTTTTGCTCCTTGGTTGTATTTGTAGATTTCAGTTTTTGAGTCAGCTGACTTCATACTGAAATGCTACTGAATTTTCTTTTATGAGGTTTTTTGAATGTTATAGGGGATTTAAACTTGACCATCATAATTTGCAAACTAATTCTAGCTACTTACATGTGGACTATGGTTGGTAAGTAATGTCTCCCTTCACGTTGTGGTGGCAATAGTAGGCTGCCAGCACCCTAGGGACGAGATTGATACATCTAACCTATTATACGTAGAAAATAATAGCCAGCACATCTTCACCATCAGCATGCGGAGGGGAAGGGGTGGTAGGTTTTCTTTTGGGTCAGTGTTCCTCTTGATAATTTCTAAGTTTTATTTGGCTTTCATTTGACAACTTGTACTTTGTTGCTTGTTGTTTATGATGGTTTTCTTCGCAGAGTTGTGAATATGTGAAAGGCCATGGGAGCTTGAAGGGTATCGAGCATAACTATGGTAAGCATCCTAGTGCTGTTAAGGTATAGTGACATGAATTGACTTCAACCTTTGATCAAGGTTTGTAGGGCTTGGAAGGTGACTGATAGTTGTCTCCTTAAGGGCCTATTGGAGAGGTTTTAGATACTACCAACATCCTTAATTTTTCTATAGGGATATGGTGATCACCCCCATAGATTTCTATATGTTGATTGGGGTCTCTTTTGGGTCCAATCCATTGAAATATGACCCAGCCTTCAAATTGTAGTGGCTGAGGCACATCAAGTTGTTTGAGCCCTAACAAGGAAGTGGCACATGAAGGCCAACTCCATTCAATACTCCCAAATTAATGAGGTCTTGGAAAGCTCATTTGATTATCTATCGCATAAGCAGTTTTTCCGCGTCTGTATGGCGTACTTACCTGGTTGTACCATCTTCGCAGATAAAGGCAATCAGTGTTACTTGCTTGCATTATATCGTGAACTTAGGGAACATAGAAGCGATACTAATGTTACTTGTATTATATCATGAACTTAGAGAATGTGGTAATGATAGACAATCTTGACTAAGGCACTAATGCTTTTGCTGCCCTCCTTAAGTATGTAAGAGTTGCTTATAAGTGGGATAAAGAGAACTTCTCCTCCGTTACCTTAGGGGGTTTTTAGAAGGTGTTTGAGATAAGCCTTATTTATTTGCTCTGTTTTCATTTTTCATTAAAAAGCTTTACTCCACTAACTTGTTCTTTCTTTTCCTTGAGCCTTGGTTTTTGGAGTATTTCACCAAGATTGCTCCTAGGACTAAGGGTGCTTTTTATGATGCAGTGGACTCAATACAACTACACAAGTGAGGCCACTTCCCTTCAGGATATCAATCAATTTTGAGTGGTCTTGAATGGACAAACCCTCAAGGATGTAAGTGTCCTTATTTTGCTTTACTTTTATTCACCTTGATGTGTTGGAATTCTTATTTCTGCTTGACTTCGGGTGACTTAACATCCATGGGTGGTTGCTAGAGGTGTCCCTTCTTATATTGGGAAAGCCTTAGGCCCTTTCTTACTGTAAGGTTATTATAGAGGGCCATTTAACCTTGGAGAGTGGGTGAACTGTCAGGTGATACTAGCCTCGTGAGACCTTGAAGGCAAAACCTCCACACCAATGGAGAGAGTTTTTTCAATAGCCTCCATGGCAACTGAGTTGCGGAGGTTTCCTAGGCTATGGCATGAGATCTTGGCTGGGATAGGACTCTCATCGTTCCCTAGCCACTTCGAGATCCGATGTTATTCATAGGTGGGGAGTCCTCAGTAGCTTGCATTTGGATTACAACCTTCATATCAGTCGATTGGTCCCTGCTTGTTAGGCTTTAACTTTTCCCATTCCCCCTCCACCTAGGGCTCAAAGTATAAAAGAGCCTTCCTAGGAAGAGTGTAACGCCCCAAATTAAACCTATTTTACTATTTATATCATCCTTAATAAATCCCTTAATTATAATCTAGATAACCCAATGATAGGGGCATTACCACCGTCCAAAAAGACAAAGCTTGAAATATGAGTGCTATAAATGACACAGTTAAGCATAGCTTCAATCATACACCTTCACATATGATTAACCATTCACAAATAGTATTAACCAATGTAGGGTTTATAGACCATATGAAAATAATTCACCATCTAATTTGTACACCTCCATCCACTGAAGAATTCAAAATGCAGCTTTAAAGTATGCATATACTGCATTACTTCTGATCCATCCGGATTTCCTTGCTTCACTTATTTTCTTCAGCTGATTTGCTGGCATGAGGGAAATTCTCTGAGCATTTGCCTAAAACAAAACATAAAAAACATTTCGAACTATGAGCCGAAGCTCAGTACATGCATTCCTGAATTGTTAAATGATCATTGAAACACTGGTTGGGCCCGCTTTGCAATTCATTTAGTTAAAACAGTGAATAAGATGATGTAAAGCTGCATTACTAGTTATTATCTAATAGCGAAACCCTTGATACTGTTACGATATATGGATAGATGTACACCTACCAAGCCGATCGGGGACCTGGCCTGAAGCCGCGCGGGTAACTGAAGGGCAAATGTCCTATAGATGATAACTGACGGGGTCACTAATTAACTGATAAATCACTGTGTAAACTGATTCATTGATGTACTTACCAGAACATGATACTTTGATAAATGAACTCTGATTTCTAAAGATACAGGCAATGGATGTACCTTAAGTCTTTAAAAATGTTATCTAACTTGATACAAGTCAGCTGTTTTATAAATATCATCTGACTTGATAAATAGATTCTGACTTGATAACACTTATGCAAAATGGGGAACGATAACTAGGCCTCAACTCTGTTTCATAAATATCATTGTAAGTATGTGTAGTCAGTAAATAATCCTCACTTGCATAATTAAGTAAGTAAAAGTATGTGTAATAGAAATTGAGTAATGAAATGGGATACATAACTTATGCATTTCAATATAATAAACTGATTTTAATACAATATGGGACGAGTTAAACCAAAATGCACTGATTTAAATCAGTTAGGGTTATTGAACTTGAAATACAATAAATTGAAGCAAAATAGGCCAAATGGAAATGATTGAGGTGATAATGAAAAGATTTTAATTGATATAAATGAAATATGGATTTCTGATATTTCTGGAATGGATAATGAAAAGTGTGATGCTTTTGAAATAGATAATAGAATGGTTAATGTCTCTGAAATGAATAATAGAAGGTTCAATGCCATGAGGGGTGTTGTGAGGTTCATAAAAGCTCAAATAATCTCAGTAGATCTGATAGACACTAACTTGAGTCATTACTGTGCCCACTTCTCAAATTTCATTTTCACGCACACTTAACTCGGTTTTCAAATCCAAGTAAGCTTCTATACATAAACAAACTTGTTGAACTCACTACACTTTGTAATTACACTTGCTAAACTTGCAATACCCATAATTATATAGAAATGTCTGAAAATACTTCTAACCGTCATGATTTCTGTATTCACCCATGTTACCGTTTGGTGGTCTACATTATAAAATTCATATCTTTCACTCTTGACCTCCAATTAAGATATAAAACCCCAATATAAAAAGCTCATAATGTCTACTAAAATGTTTATTCAGGACACAAAGTATGATTCACATAATAAGATCCATAAAATTAGGGTAGAACATAGACGTGCACAATTTCAGGTCAATCTGTGCAGTCATAGCAAAACGACCATAACTTTTTCCACAGAAGTCAGATTAAGGCGATTCAAATGGCATTTGAAATATACCTTATTTGCCTATCCACACACCAAAAATCACAATTTTTTAGTGACCCAATCAATACCAGTTTTTCTGTAAAGTTACTACTTCAATTCATTTCCCAGTTTCAATGTATTCTGCATAGTCTTGAGTAAATTGGTCATAACTTGTCCACATAACTTGAAATTGAGTAATTCCAAAGCCTATTGAAAGCTAACTCATCAAAATATCACTACACCAAAAAGCATGAATTTTGGATGTGCCAAACAGTACCAGTTTAATCCCGAAGCCACCCTTATTTCAGGTCTGTTTATAGCTCACTAATCACACCTTTGCAATCTTTTCTTCACATAACCACCCACTAAAATCACTCCATAACCTATATAAATCGGCATAAACATCTGGATATTCATTACCAATGCCAACTATCACAAAGTCGTATTTAAAACAATCCAAATCCATTACTTCAACTAAACTTGCATGATCAAGAACAATCCCAACCTTAGCATGCTTTCTTGCTTAACCAACCATTTAACACTTCAAAGATAACTCTAATACTTATCAAAATAGCATGATCAATAATAAAAACCAACAAGAACAAGATTTAAAATCAAAAATCAGCATGATAGGGATTGAAGTTTACTCACTTTGTGCTTGAATATGTGAAGATTGAGGTGGTGTTTGATGGTGGTAGGAGTTGGGGATGATGGCTGGTGGTGTTGGGGGTGGGGATTGGCAGCCGATGGTGGCTGAAAGTGGCGGCAACCACCAAAAATAGTAGCAACCATGGCCTGAAAATAGGTTGGCCAGCCACGGGGTGGAGGAGAAGAAGAAGAAAGAAAGTCTTGCTTGTGTGAAGGAAAAATGCTTGGTTGATACTTGCTTGACATATATGCTTGGCTGCAAATTGAAGTAAAAACACTTGGCTGAAAATCTAAACCCCCAAAATAATATCTTTGCTAATTATAATTAGGGTTAATGATGGTAATTAGCTAACCAAATGGATTAGGAACTTATTGGGCCAACATTGGCCATAAATGAGTTCGGGTTCGGAAAGAAAAGTAAACCGAGTGCGATAATTTTTTTTTCGTTGCTCGAAAGTAAATTTTTGAAATGTTATGAAAAATGATTTAATCTTTTAAATCATAATTATCGAGGTCTACTATCAATTTTTCTGAAATTAATGCAGTAAATGAAACTTGAATTGCAAAGGGGGGCCCAAAATTGAATTCTCCCAATCGGGATGATTAAATGAGATAAATAAATGTGAAAAATGAATAACCTGGCTTAATTAAATAAATAAACATAATTTAAGGTCAGGCTATTATAGCCTTCCCCCTTAAAAGAGTTTCGTCCTCGAAACTTATGAACTTTCCCAACAGAGGCAAGGTTATCCCAAATAAATATGGGTACATAACTTTCACTTGATCTTTAGTTTTTCAAGTAGTTTCTGAGGAGGTGTGATTTGCCCAAAGCAAGTTGATTTAAGGTATTTGCCTGATACTTAACTGCCTAATCCTGTGATCCAATATCTAAATTAGATGCCCTTGAAACACAAGACCCTCAATGGCTGCAATGGATTTGATTATGACAGCATGGTTAGGATCTGAAATGTATTACCTGAGTTGTAAGGTAAGGAACACGGAGCATGTTATACACATGTTTGAGTTATATAGGCAAATTTGATAGGCAAGTTATGGAATTCAACCTTTCCATGAACTGATATGCTCCAAAAGATCTTGACCTCAATTTAGGTCGCAGTGCAACCTCTATACACCCTTAGTTGGTGAGGCTTTCTGAAAAACTTTATCATATGCCGGAAATTCCAGGAATCTCCTTCTTTTATCAACATAGCTTTTCTGTCAGTTCCAATGGTATGCTTTCAAGAGTTTTCTGAGATATGCCACCTTATTGAATGCTGAAGAAGATCTTCATGACTCAAAAGATGCTTTTGTTGTCAATATCGGCCGTCATTTTACTCTGATGTTTCATGTAGGATTCTCTACTAGTGCTATCACAACGTTGACTACTGGAAGTTCCATACTTTCTTCAAATACACATGTTGGTCGTAAAGTACTATCAACTTAAAAGAGTTAGATCCATTGATAGTTTTAGATGCTTGCCCATCCGTTTTTAAGATAATAAGAACTGCCAAAGTTCAATCCAGTTCCGAAGGCTCTTCAAAGTGCTTGCTATAACAGGCGTGAAATCTCTGATCTCGGTCACACCCTATATCTGAGGGAATCCCATGACAAAGTCCATTGAAATTGAATCCCTTTCTCAAGGTTTTGCTTTATTCTTTGGAGCTCAGGATCATCATCCTGATTCACTCTAATTTCCTCCATTAGGGAGGATTGTAAGGTAAGTGTCGGCATTTGAACATTCACCTTCCTGTGCAGCACAAATTGAATGGCTAAGTCCTCAAGCTCTCTTAAGAGATTCAGTTGAGTAATCACTATAGTGCGCAAGGGATGTCGTGCCTTCCTATTCAGGGCATCTATCACAATATTTCCAGTCCTTGGTAAGTTATAGTTTTAGTATTGTTGTGGAATAAATGGTTTCAAAGGAAGAGATTATGATTGAATTGTAAAAAGGTCAAAGCAGTTACAAAGTACTCAAGACCCACCAATGCATTGAGATTAGAAACCGTATGAGTTTAGTAGGGAATTATCGAGTTCAGAAAGGAATTGTCATATAGTGGTACCTTATTCCTCCCAACAGTTCAAGTCTTATAGGTTGTACCTTACCCATAATCCAGGTGCGTTGAGAATTTGAAAACACATTACTTAAGGGGTACCTTGTGTAATCTATACTGGCCATCAGAGTTTGAAGTATGTCTTCTCGCATAAGAAGCACAGTCTACATGAAACATCAGTTGTGGCAAATCCACTGTCAACCAAGAACTGGAAATATTGTGGTGGACGCCATGAATAGGAAGGCATAACATACTGTGAACACTGTAGTGATTACTCAACTGAATTTCTTGAGAGAGCTCAAGGACTTGCACATTCGATTAATGTCACACTAGAAGGCAAATGTTCAACTACTGGCACTTACCTTACAGCCCTCTCTAATGGACGAGCCTAGAGTGAATCAAGATAGTGATCCTGCACTGCAAAGAATAAAGCAAAATCTTAAGAAAGCAGATCTTAGAGGAGGTTCATAATACTCGCTATTTGGTGCACCGAGGGGGCACCAATATGTACACAGATTTAAGGCAATATTTTTGTGAAACAATATGAGTATAGAAATTGCAGAATATATGGATAAAGGTCTGATTTGCCAAAAAGGCCAAGGCAGAACACCAGCACCCCGTAGGTGAATTGAGACCTTTAGAAATTTCCACTTGGAACTGGGATTTTAATGGACTTTGTCATGGGATTCTCTCAGATATAGTGTCTCATAGAGGTCAGAGATTTCAAGCCTGTTTTGGCATGCACTTCAAGGAGCCTGTGGAACTAAATTGAACTTTAGCAGTTCTTATCATCCTGAAATGGATGGGCAAGCATCTAAACTACCAATGGATCAACTCTTCCAAGTTAGTGCATGTAGTGTTTCACGACTAACATTTGTATTTGAAGAAAGTATGGAACTCCTAACAGTCAATGTTGTGATAGCACTAGCAGAGAATCCTTCATTAAACATCAGGACAAAATGACGGCAGATATTGACAACAAATCAATTTATGGGTCGTGAAGATCTTCTTCAACATTTAATAAGGTGGCATATCTTAGAAGACTCTTGAAAGCATACCATTGGAACCAACAGAAAAGTTCTGTTAATAAACGAAGCAGATTCCTAGAATTTTCGGTATATGATAAAGTTTTTCAGAAAGTCTCACCAACTAGGGGTATAGGGAGGTTGTAATGCGACCTAAATTGCAGTTGAGATCTTTTGAACCATATCAGTTCATGGAAAGGTCGAATTCCATAACTTTTCTACCAGATCTGCCTATATAACTCAAACATGGGCATAATATGCTCCGTGTTCCTTACCTTACAACTTAGGTAGTACATTTCAGATCCTGACCATGTTGTCATAATAAAATCTATTGCGGTCATTGAGGGTCTTGTGTTTCAAGAGAATCCAATTCAGATATTGGATCACAGGATTAAGCAGTTCAGTATCCAGTAGATACCTTAAATCAAATTACTTTAGGCAACTCATACCTCCTCAGAAACTACCTGAAAAACTGAGGATCAAGTGAAAGTCATATACCCATATTTATTTAGGATAACCTTGTATCTATTGGCAACGTTCATAAGTTTCGAGGACGAAACTCTGTAAGGGGGGCAGGCTGTAATAGCCTGAACCAAAATCATATTTATTTATTTAATTAAGCCATGTTATTTATTTTTCACATTTACTTATCTCATTGAATCATCCCAGTTGAGAAAATACATTTTGGGCCCCACTTTGCAACTCGAGTTTCATTTATCGGACCATTTCGGGGGAAAATTGATAGTAGGCCTCGATATTTATGATTAAAAAGATTAAATTATTTTTCTTAACATTATATTTAATCTCAAGTTTTGAAACAAAAAAAATTTCGCAAACACGCTCGGTTTCAGTTCTTTCTCTAAACTGAGCTCGTTTAAGGCCGACTTTGACCCAACAAGACTTAACCCTTATTTGTTTAGCTAAAATCTCTTAATTAAGCCTTAATTAAGCTTAAAATCCTTGGCTTTTTGACTTTCATTTTCAGCCAAATAAAACCAAGTATAAATTGTAAAATTTTCTTTTTATTTTCGTTTCACACCAAGCATTCAAGACACTTTCTCCCTCTTCCCTCTTCTCCTTCTCTCTACATGGCTGCCAGCACCAATTCCAGCAGTAAAAATACCCCTCTCAGCCACCTTTCAACCACCAAACATCCATCACTTACCACCCCCAACCACCCCTCTCACCCCCACAAACATCAAGGATCTTTCTTACCTCTTTTTCAATCACAAAGTGAGTGTTCTTTTCACGCCTATGCTGATTTTTGTTTTGATTCTTGATCTTGTTGGCTTTTGTTTCTTATTTTTCACACAAGTTATAGTTCTGTGGAAAAAGCCTTAATCCGAGTTGAAACTGGGAACAGAGTTGAGGCCTAGTTATCGTTCCCCATTTGCATAAGTTTTATCAAGTCAGAATATATTTATCAAATCAGATGACATTTATGAAACAGCTGACTTGTCTCAAGTCAGACGACATTTTTAAAGACTTAAGCTACGTGCATTGCCTGTATCTTTAGAAATCACAGTGTATTTATCAACGTTATCATGTTTTGGTAAGTACATCAATGAATCAGTTATACAGTGATTTATCAGATAATTAGTGACCCCGTCAGTTATCATCTATAGGGCATTCGCCCTTAAGTTACCCGCACAGCTTCACGCTAGGTCCCTCGGTTGACTTGACAGGTGTACACCTATCCATATATCGTAATAGCATCGAGGGGCTCACTATCAGATAATGACTAGCAATATAGTTTTACATCATCTCATTCACTGTTTTAACTTAAAATGAATTGCAAATTGGGCCCAACTAGTGTTCAATGATCATTTAATAATTTAATAATGCATGTACTGAGCTTCGGCTCACAGTTCAAAATGTTTTACATGTTTTGTTTTAGGCAAATGCTCATAGTATTGTCCTCATGCCAGCAAATCAGCTAAAGAGAATAAGTGATGCAGGGAAATCCAGATGGATCAGAAGTAATGCCGTATATGCATACTTTAAAGTTGTATTTTGAATTCTTCTGTGGATGAAGATGTAGAGTATATAGTGATTTATTTCACTATGGTTTATAAACCCTTCATTGGTTAACACTTGATGTGAGTATATATGTTTGAGGTTATGCTTAGCTATATTATTTATAGCACTCACGTTTCAAGCCTTATCCTTTGGACGGCGGTAATGCCCCTATCATTAGGTTGTCTAGATTATAATTAAGGGATTTATTAAGGAAAATACAAACAGTGAAACATGTTTAATTAGGGGCGTTACAGATTTTAATTAAGGGATTTAAGCAAGTCTTAAATTACAATGGATTGAAGCAAAATATCTCTCTAAAGTGTTATTAGTTTCTCTTATATAAAATAGTCTGTAGCCAATGGTTTCAAACTTATGTATAGCAGAATAAGCCTCTCTAAAATCTGACAATTCAGGGGATACTACATCAAGAACTCTCATATAGCTCACTTAGCTGAAATTCTTGGGTTGCTAAAGAAAATATATCTGTAATTATTGAGGCATATTGAGGGAGTTGCCTACCCAAAATGACACTCATATGATGAGGAAGCATACGCTCAAAGTTGTAGGTACCCAATGACTTAAACAGTCTATACCATCAGACTTCTAGGCTGAATTTCATTGACCACTGGCCTCCAAATGTGCTACAATATGGGTCATTGGAAAGCTTACTTTCTAAACTTTGATATAGACTAACTAAAACATCTCTATCTGATGGAATGCATAGGCTATAAGTGGACTAAACTCGGACCTTGTACATTAGGATTTTGCTAACTTTGTAGACTTTGACTTGTCTAATAGTTTTGAATGACGAAATGACCTCTAATCCGCTTGGAACTTATTTTATATGAAAGATATCTCCTTAAACTTAAACTCAGGATGGAAAATCCTTGCGTAAATCATGGTGATCATAGACAAAAGTTACTTCAAGATCGGTCCTTGTGCACTGATCAAAACTGCCAAGTTGATTGAACTTGTGTATTCCTCCCATACTTGGTTTTCGCTATACATTTAAACCCAAAATGAGTCAAGGGAGTTTCATAGGATACATTTGTAACACCCCCAGCCCTAGGGCTACGAGTGTTAATGATTCTGAAATTTCTGGGGCGAAACGGACAGAGTTTCGTCTGCAAACTGGCCAATTCCTAGGCTTAAAGCCTCAGATCACATCATCTGTATTGAATAGAAGTACAAAAGGATGCCAAATCCAACTCAACGACTACACGTCGGAGACCACAACTCTACGGGCTACACGCCCGGAGTACAAAGGTTTACATCCAAAAATAAACAATTCATGCTAAAAGAATGGCATACCAACCAGATAGGTGGCTCATATGACCATACATATCTAAATGCATTGGAACACCTGCAACTTGTTATTAAAAATCACCCTCGAGTCTTATGCTTGACATCAAACTATATATACATTGTAGGGATCCATCTGACAAAGAAGAATATATGAGCAGAATATGTGAGAGATAAGCAGACATTACAATCATTACAAATCTCCAATGATATCATAATAATCTTCATTCCTCACTAACCACTTTCTCAGTACCTTAACTCCCTACTCTATATCCCATAAAGAAAATCTGAACCTCTCTCTGATACCAAATCTATAACGCCCCCAATTAAACATGTTTCACAGTTTGTATTTTCCTTAATAAATCCCTTAATTACAATCTAGACAACCCAATGATAGGGGCATTATCGCCGTCCAAAGGACAAGGCTTGAAACGTGAGTGCTATAAATAATATAGCTAAGCATAACCTCAAACATATACACTCGCATCAAGTGTTAACCAATGAAGGGTTTACAAACCATAGTAAAATAAATCACTATATAGTCTACATCTTCATCCACAGAAGAATACAAAATACAACTTTAAAGTATGCATATACCACATTACTTCTGATCCATCCGGATTTCCCTACTTCACTTATTCTCTTCAGCTGATTTGCTGGCATGAGAGCAATACTCTGAGTATTTGCCTAAAACAAAACATGAAAAACATTTTGAACTGTGAGCCGAAGCTCAGTACATGCATTCCTGAATTATTAAATGATCATTGAACACTGGTTCGGCCCAATTTGCAATTCATTTTAAGTTAAAACAGTGAATGAGATGATGTAAAATTATATTGCTAGTTATTATCTGATAGTAAACCCCTTGATACTGTTACAATCTTTGGATAGGTGTACACCTGCCAAGCCGATCGGGGGACCTGGCCTGAAGCCGCGCCGGTAACTGAAGGGTGAATGCCCTATAGATAATAACTGACGGGGTCACTCATTATCTAATAAATTACTATATAACTGATTCATTGATGTACTTATCAAAACATAATAACGTTGATAAATACACTGTGATTTCGAAAGATACAGGCAATGCACGTACCTTGAGTCTTTAAAAATGTCATCTGACTTGAGGCAAGTCAGCTGTTTCATAAATGTCATCTGACTTGATAAATATATTCTGACTTGATAACACTTATGCAAAATGGGAAATGATAACTAAGCCTCAACTCTGTTTCATAAATGTCATTGTAAGTATGTGTAGTCAGTAAATGATCCTCACTTGCACAATTGAGTAAGTAAAAGTATGTGTAACAGAAATTGAGTAATGAAATGGGATACATAACTTGTACATTTTAATATAATAAACTGATTGTAATGCAATATAAGGCAAGTTAAACCAAAATGAACTAATTTAAATTAGTTAGGGTTAAGACAAGTTAAATTGAAGCAAAATAGACCAAATGGAAATAACTAAGGTGATAATGAAAAGATTTTAATTAATATAAATGAAATATGGGTTTCTGATATTTTTAAAATGGATAATGAAAAGTGTGATGCTTCTAAAATGGATAATAGAATGGTTAATGCTTCTAAAATGGGTGACAAATGTTTTATGCCATAAGGGGTACTGTGAGGTTCATAAAAGCTCATATAACACCCTAACTTGGTCCAAAGGACACTGACTTTGAGTTATTACGCTGCTTACTTCCCAAATTTTATTTTCATACTTGTTTAACTTAGTTATCAACCCAAGTAAGCTTTTGTACATAATCAAACTTGTTGAACTTCTGAAAACACCCATAATTATATAGAAACTCCTGTTAATATTTCCAAATGTCTCAATTTCTGCATTCACTCATGTTACCGTTGATGGTCTGCATTGAAAAACCCATATCTTTCACTACCGACCTCCAATTGGGATATAAAACCCCAATATGAAAAGATCATAATGTCCACTAAAACGTTTATTCAGGACACAAATCATGATTCATACTGCAAGGTCCCTAAAAGTAGGGTAGAACATAGACATGCACAATTTCAGTTTAATCTGCGCAGTCGTGGCAAAATCACTATAACTTTTTCCACAGAACTCGAATTAAGGCGATTCAAAAGGCATTTGAAAGATAACTCATCGACCTATCCACATACCAAAAATACAATTTTTCAGTGACCCAATCAATACCAATTTTTCCGTAAAGTCACTGTTCCAGTTCAGTTCTCAGTTTCAATGTATTCTGCGCAGTCTTGAGTAAATTGGTCATAACTATGTCCATACAATCCAAATTGAGTAATTCCAAATCCGATTGAAAGCTAACTCATCTAAGTATCACTACACTAAAAATTATGAATTTTGGATGTGCCAAACAGTACCAGTTTAATCCCGAAGTGGCCCCTATTTTAGGTCTGTTGATAGCTCAATAACCACATATTTGCAATCTTTTTTTCACATAACCACCCACTAAAATCACTCTTTAACTTATATAAATCAGCATAAACATTTTGATATTCATTACCAATGCCAAAGATCACAAAATCTCATTTAAAACAATCAAAATTCAACACTTGAACATGAAGCTTGCATGATTAAGATAAAACCCTAACCCTAGCTTCAACTCCAGCATGATCCATCACCAAGATGATTCTTAATACTACAAAAACAGCATAATCCATCCCTAAAACAACCAAAATAAGAAACAAAAACCAACAAGATCAAGAATCAAAAAAAAAATCAGTATAGGGGTGAAAAGAACACTCACTTTGTGATTGAAAAAGAGGTAAGAAAGATCCTTGATGTTTGTGGGGTGAGAGGGGTGGTTGGGGGTGGTAAGTGGTGGATATTTGGTGGTTGAAAGGTTGATGAGAGGGGTGTTTTTGCTGCTAGAATTGCTACTGGCAGCCATGTAGAGAGAAGGAGGAGAGGGAAGAGAGAGAAAGTTTCTTGAATGCTTGGTGTAAAATGAAAATAAAATGAAACTTTTGCAATTTATACTTGGTTTTACTTGGCTGAAAATGAAAGTAGAAAAGTCAAGGATTTTAAGCTTAATTAAGGATTAATTAAGAGAGTTTAGCTAAACAAATAAGGGTCAAGTCTTGTTGGGTCAAAGTCGGCCTTAAACGGGCTCAGTTTAGAGAAAGAACTGAAACCGAATGCCTTTGCGAATTTTTTTTTTTTTTTTGCAAACCTCGAGATTAAATGTAATGTTATGAAAAATAATTTAATCATTTAAATCATAAATATCGGGGCCTACTATCAATTTTCTCCCGAAATGGTCCGGTAATGAAACTCGAATTGCAAAGTGGGGCCCGAAATGCATTTTCTTAATTGGGATGATTCAATGAGATAAATAAATGTGAAAAATAAATAACATGGCTTAATTAAATAAATAAATATGATTTTGGTTAAAGCTATCACAGGTGATACCAAATCTGTAACATCCCCAACTAAACATGTTTCACTGTTTATATTTTCCTTAATAAATCCCTTAATTATAACCTAGACAACCCAATGATAGGAGCATTACTGCCGTCCAAAGGACAAGGCTTAAAACGTGAGTGCTACAAATAATATAGCTAAGCATAACCTCAAACATATACACTCACATCAAGTGTTAACCAAAGAAGGGTTTATAAGCCATAGTAAAATAAATCACTATAGAGTCTACATCTTCATCCACAGAAGAATTCAAAATACAACTTTAAAGTATGCATATATGGCATTGCTTTTGATCCATCCGGATTTCCCTCCTTCACTTATTCTCTTTAGCTGATTTGCTGGCATGAGGGCAATACTCCGAGCATTTGCCTAAAACAAAACATGAAAAACATTTTGAACTGTGAGCCGAACCTCAGTACATGCATTCTTGAATTGTTAAATGATCATTGAACACTGGTTGGGCCCAATTTGTAATTCATTTGAAGTTAAAACAGTAAATGAGATGATGTAAAACAGTATTGCTAGTTATTATCTGATAATGAACCCCTTGATACTGTTACGATCTATAGATAGGTGTACACCTGCCAAGCCGACCGGGGGACCCGGCCTGAAGCCGAACGGGTAACCGAAGGGCGAATGCCCTATAGATGATAACTAACGGGATCACTAATTATCTGATAAATCACTGTGTAACTGATTCATTGATGCACTTACCAAAACATGATAACGTTGATAACTCCTACGACTGAAACTTCAGTTCTTTAAGCTCAATTGGGGCCATACGGTATGGGGTTTTGAAGATAGATTGAGCATTAGGGATTGATTCAATCTCATAATCAATTGCTCTTTACAGAGCACTCCTAGTAATTCTTTAGGAAAACATCTCTAAATTCATAAGTTATCGGGATATCTTCTGCTTTTTCTTCCTTCAATTGAATGTTACCAGCGTCAATACATAATATATCCTTGACATAAGAGCTCACTGGTTTTCATAACAGAATTTAAAGGACAAGATTTTCCCTTTCTTTGTCCATGAAACATATTTCTCTCCCTTGTTCATCTCTTAAAATAACCTTAGGGTCATCACAATGTATCTAGACCCCATATGTATACAACCAGCACATTTCCGAAATGACATCAAAGTTTGATGAGTCAAATAGAATCAGAACTCCAGGGAAAACTATCTCACCAACAGTGATTGAAACAATTAATGAGAAATAGAACCCTTAACTCTAGAGTCATTGGATAACTTGAGTCCATCATTGGTTTATGCCTCCTTATTCTCAAGATTCATTTGTATGGTAGATCGTGTGTATATAATGAATGAGTGGCAACTGAATCAATCAATACACAAAATGGCTTTGAAAGTGAAAGAGAGTTCCCGCAACTACTGTGCCAAAGGTGGCAGCTTCTTTCTTACTCAACATATAAGCCCTTCCTACAGCTGCGGGCCATGTAGGTGAGAGCCCTTATCTACAGCCTTTAGTTTTCAGGAACAGGCAGCGATGAGGTGCTCTGGGCTACCGCACCATGTGCGTTTGTCAGTTCCCACTTAGCAATCCGGAGTATTGTGGTTAGTTCTTCTAGAAATCTACTCGAAGTGAAGTCAGGCCCTGAGAGCTTATTCTTAACAATGTTCCACCAAATATCGGTTTCACCAGTTACATGAAATATTCCAATGTTCAACCTTTTATCACCTGGAATCTCTATTACAGTGAAAACTTTCTCCATTCCTTGAATCTATTTGTCAGGTTCCACTGAGTTATACTTTCCACTCTAGAGTTCTTTAGTCTGAATCAGTTGAAAGGGTTTTTCTGAGAGGCAATAGCCCACCAAGATTTCTCACTGACGTAATCCAAATGCATGGCAAAGATTTTGATTATCAAACTTGAGCTTTATGAACGTGATCTTCGATAGGAAACTGAGGCTGAATCAGCCAAAAAGGGTAGACACATCGCGTTTCTCTTAGCAACAGATTCCACAAATTAGACAACAATCAACCCTATGCAAAGTGTAGTTAAGATCTGCCTTCTGTTCAGGCGTGCTACAAAATTATCCTCTATTGACATGGGTACAACCCAATCGTAATCCAACTACTAGTAACAATTGAGCTCTTAAAAATAGGAAAAAGTTATCAGAACGGATGAAGATATGACATGAGAGTGAATGATGATGCAACTGGATGGGGTGATGCTATGAAGACAAAAAGATGAAGCCCCTAGTCAAGTGAGGCGTATCCAACAGTTGATCATCCAACAAGGACAATGGTAGATGGTATGTCATCAGAAAGTACCGTGAAATATTTTCACGAGTAATGTCTACTTCATAGATGGAGGTGGAGTCAATGGTCTATTTGCAGAGTTTGGGCAATTTAAGCAAGTCTTGAATTGCTATGGATTGAAGCAAAATATCTCTTTAAAGTGTCATTGGTTTCTCTTATATGAAATAGCCTGTAGTCAATGGTTTCGAACTTATGTATATCAGAATCAGCCTCTCTAAAATCCGACAATTCAGGGGATACTACATCAAGAACTCTCATATAGCTCACTTAGCTGGAATTCTTGGGTTACTAATGAAAATATATCTGTAATTTCTAAAGATACAGGCAATGCACGTACTTGAGTTTTTAAAAATGTCATCTGACTTGAGACAAGTCAGCTGTTTCATAAATATCATCTAACTTGATAAATACATTCTGACCTGATAACACTTGTGCAAAATGCAGAATGATAACTAGGCCTCAACTCTGTTTTATTAATGTCATTATAAGTATGTATAGTCAGTAAATGATCCTCACTCGCACAATTGAGTAAGTAAAAGTATGTGTAACAAAAATTGAGTAATGAAATGGGATACATAACTTATGCATTTCAATATAATAAACTGATTGTAATGCAATACAAGATAAGTTAAACCAAAATGAACTGATTTAAATCAGTTAGGGTCAAGACAAGTTAAATTGAAGCAAAATAGACCAAATGGAAATGACTGAGGTGATAATGAATAGATTTTAATTAATATAAATGAAATATGGGTTTCTGATATTTCTAAAATGGATAATGAAAAGTGTGATGCTTCTGAAATGGATAATAGAATGCTTAATACTTCTGAAATGGGTGACAAATGTTTTATGCCATAAGGAGTGCTGTGAGGTTCATAAAAGCTCATATAACACCCTTACTTGGTCCAAAGGACATTGATTTTGAGTTATTATGCTGCTTACTTTTCAAATTTCATTTTCATACTTGTTTAACTCAGTCATCAACCCAAGTAAGCTTCTATACATAATCAAACTTGTTGAACTTTTGAAAGTACCCATAATTATATAGAGACTTCTGATAATATTTCCAAATGTCTCAATTTCTGTATTCATTCATGTTACCGTTGATGGTCTCCATTAGAAAATCCATATCTTTCACTACCGACCACCAATTGAGATATGAAACCCAATATGAAAAGCTCATAATGTCCACTAAAACTTTCATTTGGGACACAAATCACGATTCATACAGTAAGGTCCCTAAAATTAGGGCAGAACACAGACATGCACAATTTCTGTTCAATCTGCGCAGTCGTAGCAAAATGACTATAACTTTTTCCACAGAACTCGGATTAAGGCAATTCAAAAGGCATTTGAAAGATAACTCATTGACCTATCCACAAACCAAAAATACAATTTTTTAGTGACCCAAGCGATACCGGTTTGTCCGCAAAGTCACTGTTCCAGTTCAGTTCCCGGTTTCAATGTATTCTGCGCTGTCTTGAGTAATTTGGTCATAACTTTGTCCACACAACTCCAAATTGGGTAATTCCAAAATCCTATTGAAAGGTAACTCATCAAGGTATCACTACACAAAAAATTATGAATTGTGGATGTGCCAAACAGTACCAGTTTAATTCCGAAGTGGCCCCTATTTTAGGTCTATTGACAGCTCAATGACCACATATTTGCAATCTTTTCTTCACATAGCCACCCACTAAAATCACTCTTCAACTTATATAAATCAGCATAAATATCTTGATATTCATTACCAATACCAAAGATCACAAAATCTCATTTAAAACAATCAACATTCAACACTTGAACATGAAACTTGCATGATTAAGATAGCTTCAACTCCAACATGATCCATCACCAAGATGATTCTTAACACCATAAAAACAGCATAATCCATCACTAAAACAACCAAAATAAGACACAAAAACCAATAAGATCAAGAATCAAAACAAGAATCAGTATAAGGGTGAAAAGAACACTCACTTTGCGATTGAAAAAGAGGTAAGAAAGATCCTTGATGTTTGTTGGGGTGAGAAGGGTGGTTGGGGGTGGTAAGTGGTGGATGTTTGGTGGTTGAAAGGTGGCTGAGAGGGGTGTTTTTGCTGCTGGCAGCCATGCAGAGAGAAGGAGGAGAGGGAAGAGAGAGAAAGTGTCTTGAATGCTTGGTGTAAAATGAAAATAAAATGAAAATTTTACAATTTATACTTGGTTTTACTTGGATGAAAATGAAAGTAGAAAAGTTAAGGATTTTACGCTTAATTAAGGCTTAATTAAGAGAGTTTAGCTAAACAAATAAGGGTCAAATCTTGTTGGGTCAAAGTCGGCCTTAAACGGGCTCAGTTTAGAGAAAGAACTGAAACCGAGTGCGTTTACGAAATTTTTTTTTTTTCAAAACTCGAGATTAAATGTAATGTTATGAAAAATAATTTAATCTTTTAAATCATAAATATCGAGATCTACTATCAATTTTCCGCTGAAATGGTTCGGTAAATGAAACTCGAATTGCAAAGTGGGGCCCGAAATGCATTTTCTCGATTGGGATGATTCAATGAGATAAATAAATGTGAAAAATAAATAACATTGCTTAATTAAATAAATAAACATGATTCTGGTTCAGGCTATTGCCGGTGATACCAAATTTGTAACGTCCCCAACTAACATGTTTCACTGTTTGTATTTTCCTTAATAAATCCCTTAATTATAATCTAGGCAACCCAATGATATGGGCATTGCCGCCGTCCAAAGGACAAAGCTTGAAACGTGAGTGCTATAAATAATATAGCTAAGCATAACCTCAAACATATACACTCACATCAAGTGTTAACCAATGAAGTGTTTATAAACCATAGTAAAATAAATCCCTATATAGTCTACATCTTCATCCACAGAAGAATTCAAAATACAACTTTAAAGTACGCATATACGACATTACTTCTGATCCATCCGGATTTCCCTGCTTCACTTATTCTCTTTAGCTGATTTCCGGGCATGAGGGCAACACTCTGAGCATTTGCCTAAAACAAAACACAAAAAATATTTTGAACTGTGAGCCGAAGCTCAACGCATGCATTCTTGAATTGTTAAATGATCATTGAACACTGGTTGGGCCCAATTTGCAATTCATTTGAAGTTAAAACAGTAAATGAGATGATGTAAAACTGTATTGCTAGTTATTTTCTGATAGTGAACCCTTGACACTGTTACGATCTATGGATAGGTGTACACCTGCCAAGCCGACCGAGGGACCCGGCCTGAAGCCACACGGGTAATCGGAGGGTGAACGCCCTATAGATGATAACTAACGGGGTCACTAATTATCTGATAAATCACTGTGTAACTGATTTATTGATATACTTACCAAAATATGATAACGTTGATAATTCCCCGTACTGAAACTTCAGTTCTTTAACCTCAATTGGGGTCATACGATATGGGGTTTTGAAGATAGATTGAGCATTAGGGATTGATTCAATCTCATAATCAATTGCTCTTTACGGAGCACTCCTAGTAATCCTTCAGGAAAACATCTCTAAATTCACAAGTTATCGGGATATCTTCTACTTTTTCTTCCTTTAGTTGAATGTACCAGCGTCAATACGTAATATATCCTTGACATAAGAGCTCACTGGTTTTCATAACAGAATTTAAAGGACAAGATTTTCCCTTTCTTTGTCCATGAAGCATATTTCTCTCCCTTGTTCATCTCTTAAAATAACCTTAGGGTCATCACAATCTATCTTGACCCCATATGTACACAACCGGCTCATTTCCAAAATGATGTCAAAGTTTGATGAGTCAAATAGAATCAGAACTCTAGGGAAAACTATCTCACCAACAGTGATTGAAACAATTGATGAGAAATAGAACACTCAACTCTAGAGTCATTGGATAACTTGAGTCCATCATTGGTTTATGCCTCCTTATTCTCAAGATTCACTTGTATGGTAGATCGTGTGCATATAATGAATGAGTGGCAACTGAATCAATCAATACACAAAATGGCTTTGAAAGTGAAAGGGAGTTCCCGCAACTACTGTGCCGAAGGTGGCAGCTTCTTTCTTACTCAACATATAAGCCCTTCCTACAGCTGCGGGCCATGAAGGTGAGAACCCTTATCTACAGCCTTCAGTTTTCAGGAACAGGCAGCGATGAGGTGCTCTGGGCCACCGCGCCATGTGCATTAGTCAGTTCCCACTTGGCAATCTAGAGTATTGTGGTTAGTTCTTCTAGAAATCTACTCGAAGTGAAGTCAGGCCCTGAGAGCCTATTCTTAACAATGTTCCACCAAATATCGGTTTCACCAGTTAGATGAAATATTCCAATGTTCACTCCTTTATCACCTGGAATCTCTATTACAGTGAAAACTTTCTCCATTTCGCGAATCTATTTTTCAGGTTCAACTGAGTTATACTTTCCACTCTAGAGTTCTTTAGTCTGAATTAGCTGAAAGCGTATTTCTAAGAGGCAATAGCCTGCCAAAATTTCTCACTGACGTAATCCAAATGCATGGCAAAGATTTTGATTATCAAACTTGAGCTTTATGAACGTGATCTTCGATCGGAACCTGAGGCTGAATCAGCCAAAAAGGGTAGACACATCGCGTTTCTCTTAGCAACAGATTCCACAAGTTAGACAACAATCAACCCTTTGCAAAGTGTAGTTAAGATCTGCCTTCTGTTCAGGCGTGCTACAAATTATCATCTATTGACGTGGGCGCAACCCAATCATAATCCAGCTACTAGTAATAATTGAGCTCTTAAAAATAGGAAAACGTTATCAGAACTAATGAAGATATGACATGAGAGTGAATGATGATGCAACTGGATGGGGTGATGCTATGAAGACAAAAAGATGAAGCCCTTAGTCAAGTGAGGCGTATCCAACAGTTGATCATCCAACAAGGACAATGGTAGATGGTATGTCATCAGAAAGCACCGTGAAATATTTTCAAGAGTAATGTCTACTTCATAGATGGAGGTGGAGTCAATGGTCTACTTGCAGAGTTTGGGCAATTTAAGCAAGTCTTGAATTGCAATGGATTGAAGCAAAATATCTCTTTAAAGTGTCATTGGTTTCTCTTATATGAAATAGTCTGTAGTCAATGGTTTCGAACTTATGTATAGCAGAATAAGCCTCTCTAAAATCCGACAATTCAGGGGATACTACATCAAGAACTCTTATATAGCTCACTTAGCTGAAATTCTTGGGTTACTAAAGAAAATATATCTGTAATTTGTAAAGATACAGGCAATGCACGTACTTGAGTTTTTAAAAATGTCATCTGACTTGAGACAAGTCAGCTGTTTCATAAATATCATCTAACTTGATAAATACATTCTGACTTGATAACACTTGTGCAAAATGCAGAATGATAACTAGGCCTCAACTCTGTTTTATTAATGTTATTATAAGTATGTATAGTCAGTAAATGATCCTCACTCGCACAATTGAGTAAGTAAAAGTATGTGTAACAAAAATTGAGTAATGAAATGGGATACATAACTTGTGCATTTCAATATAATAAACTGATTGTAATGCAATATAAGATAAGTTAAACCAAAAAGAACTGATTTAAATCAGTTAGGGTTAAAACAAGTTAAATTGAAGCAAAATAGACCAAATGGAAATGACTGAGGTGATAATGAATAGATTTTAATTAATATAAATGAAATATGAGTTTCTGATATTTCTAAAATGGATAATAAAAAGTGTGATGCTTCTGAAATGGATAATAGAATGCTTAATACTTCTGAAATGCGTGACAAATGTTTTATGCCATAAGGGGTGCTGTGAGGTTCATAAAAGCTCATATAACACCCTTACTTGGTCCAAAGGACATTGATTTTGAGTTATTATGCTGCTTACTTTTCAAATTTCATTTTCATACTTGTTTAACTCAGTCATCAACCCAAGTAAGCTTCTGTACATAATCAAACTTGTTGAACTTTTGAAAGTACCCATAATTATATAGAAACTTCTGATAATATTTCCAAATGTCTCAATTTCTGTATTCATTCATGTTACCGTTGATGGTCTCCATTAGAAAATCCATATCTTTCACTACCGACCACCAATTGAGATATGAAACCCAATATGAAAAGCTCATAATGTCCACTAAAACTTTCTTTTGGGACACAAATCATGATTCATACAGTAAGGTCCCTAAAATTAGGGCAGAACACAGACATGCACAATTTCTGTTCAATCTGCGCAGTCGTAGCAAAATGACTATAACTTTTTCCACAGAACTCGGATTAAGGCAATTCAAAAGGCATTTGAAAGATAACTCATTGACCTATCCACAAACCAAAAATACAATTTTTTAGTGACCCAAGCAATACCGGTTTGTCCGCAAAGTCACTGTTCCAGTTCAGTTCCCGGTTTCAATGTATTCTGCGCTGTCTTGAGTAATTTGGTCATAACTTTGTCCACACAACTCCAAATTGAGTAATTCCAAATCCTATTGAAAGCTACCCCATCAAGGTATCACTACACAAAAAATTATGAATTGTGGATGTGTCAAACAGTACCAGTTTAATTCCGAAGTGGCCCCTATTTTAGGTCTATTGACAGCTCAATGACCACATATTTGCAATCTTTTCTTCACATAGCCACCCACTAAAATCACTATTCAACTTATATAAATCAGCATAAACATCTTGATATTCATTACCAATACCAAAGATCACAAAATCTCATTTAAAACAATCAACATTCAACACTTGAACATGAAACTTGCATGATTAAGATAGCTTCAACTCCAACATGATCCATCACCAAGATGATTCTTAACGCCATAAAAACAGCATAATCCATCACTAAAACAACCAAAATAAGAAACAAAAACCAATAAGATCAAGAATCAAAACAAGAATCAGTATAATTGTGAAAAGAACACTCACTTTGCGATTGAAAAAGAGGTAAGAAAGATCCTTGATGTTTGTTGGGGTGAGAAGGGTGGTTGGGGGTGGTAAGTGGTGGATGTTTGGTGGTTGAAAGGTGGCTGAGAGGGGTGTTTTTGCTGCTGGCAGCCATGCAGAGAGAAGGAGGAGAGGGAAGAGAGAGAAAGTGTCTTGAATGCTTGGTGTAAAATGAAAATAAAATGAAAATTTTACAATTTATACTTGGTTTTACTTGGATGAAAATGAAAGTAGAAAAGTTAAGGATTTTACGCTTAATTAAGGCTTAATTAAGAGAGTTTAGCTAAACAAATAAGGGTCAAATCTTGTTGGGTCAAAGTCGGCCTTAAACGGGCTCAGTTTAGAGAAAGAACTGAAACCGAGTGCGTTTGCGAAATTTTTTTTTTTTTCAAAACTCGAGATTAAATGTAATGTTATGAAAAATAATTTAATCTTTTAAATCATAAATATCGAGATCTACTATCAATTTTCCGCTGAAATGGTTCGGTAAATGAAACTCGAATTGCAAAGTGGGGCCCGAAGTACATTTTCTCAATTGGGATGATTCAATGAGATAAATAAATGTGAAAAATAAATAACATTGCTTAATTAAATAAATAAACATGATTTTGGTTCAGGCTATTGCCGGTGATACCAAATTTGTAACGTCCCCAATTAAACATGTTTCACTGTTTGTATTTTCCTTAATAAATCCCTTAATTATAATCTAGGCAACCCAATGATATGGGCATTGCCGCCGTCCAAAGGACAAAGCTTGAAACGTGAGTGCTATAAATAATATAGCTAATCATAACCTCAAACATATACACTCACATCAAGTGTTAACCAATGAAGTGTTTATAAACCATAGTAAAATAAATCCCTATATAGTCTACATCTTCATCCACAGAAGAATTCAAAATACAACTTTAAAGTATGCATATACGACATTACTTCTGATCCATCCGGATTTTCCTGCTTCACTTATTCTCTTTAGCTGATTTCCTGGCATGAGGGCAATACTCTGAGCATTTGCCTAAAACAAAACATGAAAAATATTTTGAACTGTGAGTCGAAGCTCAACGCATGCATTCTTGAATTGCTAAATGATCATTGAACACTGGTTGGACCCAATTTGCAATTCATTTGAAGTTAAAACAGTGAATGAGATGATGTAAAACTGTATTGCTAGTTATTATCTGATAGTGAACCTCTTGATACTGTTACGATCTATGGATAGGTGTACACCTGCCAAGCCGACCGAGGGACCCGGCCTGAAGCCGCACGGGTAATCGGAGGGTGAACGCCCTATAGATGATAACTAACGGGGTCACTAATTATCTGATAAATCACTGTGTAACTGATTTATTGATGTACTTACCAAAACATGATAACGTTGATAATTCGTCTGACTGAAACTTCAGTTCTTTAACCTCAATTGGGGCCATACGATATAGGGTTTTGAAGATAGATTGAGCATTAGGGATTGATTCAATCTCATAATCAATTGCTCTTTACGGAGCACTCCTAGTAATCCTTCAGGAAAACATCTCTAAATTCACAAGTTATCGGGATATCTTCTACTTTTTCTTCCTTTAGTTGAATGTTACCAGTGTCAATACGTAATGTATCCTTGACATAAGAGCTCACTGGTTTTCATAACAGAATTTAAAGGACAAGATTTTCCCTTTCTTTGTCCATGAAACATATTTCTCTCCCTTGTTCATCTCTTAAAATAACCTTAGGGTCATCACAATCTATCTTGACCCCATATGTACACAACCAGCTCATTTCCAAAATGATGTCAAAGCTTGATGAGTCAAATAGAATCAGAACTCCAGGGAAAACTATCTCACCAACAGTGATTGAAACAATTGATGAGAAATAGAACACTCAACTCTAGAGTCATTGGATAACTTGAGTCCATCATTGGTTTATGCCTCCTTATTCTCAAGATTCACTTGTATGGTAGATCGTGTGTATATAATGAATGAGTGGCAACTGAATCAATCAATACACAAAATGGCTTTGAAAGTGAAAGGGAGTTCCCGCAACTACTGTGCCGAAGGTGGCAGCTTCTTTCTTACTCAACATATAAGCCCTTCCTACAGCTGCGGGCCATGAAGGTGAGAACCCTTATCTACAGCCTTTAGTTTTCAGGAACAGGCAGCGATGAGGTGCTCTGGGCCACCGCGCCATGTGCATTGGTCAGTTCCCACTTGGCAATCTAGAGTATTGTGGTTAGTTCTTCTAGAAATCTACTCGAAGTGAAGTCAGGCCCTGAGATCCTATTCTTAACAATGTTCCACCAAATATCGGTTTCACCAGTTAGATGAAATATTCCAATGTTCACCCCTTTATCACCTGGAATCTCTATTACAGTGAAAACTTTCTCCATTTTGCGAATCTATTTTTCAGGTTCAACTGAGTTATACTTTCCACTCTAGAGTTCTTTAGTCTGAATCAGCTGAAAGCGTCTTTCTAAGAGGCAATAGCCTACCAAAATTTCTCACTGACGTAATCCAAATGCATGGCAAAGATTTTGATTATCAAACTTGATCTTTATGAACGTGATCTTCGATAGGAACCTGAGGCTGAATCAGCCAAAAAGGGTAGACACATCGCGTTTCTCTTAGCAACAGATTTCACAAGTTAGGCAACAATCAACCCTTTGCAAAGTGTAGTTAAGATCTGCCTTCTGTTCAGGCGTGCTACAAATTATCATCTATTGACGTGGGCGCAACCCAATCATAATCCAGCTACTAGTAATAATTGAGCTCTTAAAAATAGGAAAACGTTATCCGAACTGATGAAGATATGACATGAGAGTGAATGATGATGCAACTGGATGGGGTGATGCTATGAAGACAAAAAGATGAAGCCCCTAGTCAGGTGAGGCGTATCCAACAGTTGATCATCCAACAAGGACAATGGTAGATGGTATGTCATCAGAAGGTACAGTGAAATATTTTCAAGAGTAATGTCTACTTCATAGATGGAGGTGGAGTCAATGGTCTACTTGCAGAGTTTGAGCAATTTAAGCAAGTCTTGAATTACAATGGATTGAAGCAAAATATCTCTCTAAAGTGTCATTGATTTCTCTTATATGAAATAGTCAGTAGTCAATGGTTTCAAACTTATGTATAGCAGAATAAGCCTCTCTAAAATCCGACAATTCAGGGGATACTACGTCAAGAACTCTCATATAGCTCACTTAGCTGAAATTCTTGGGTTACTAAAGAAAATATATCTGTAATTTCTAATGATACATGCAATGCACGTACTTGAGTCTTTAAAAATGTCATCTGACTTGAGACAAGTCGGCTGTTTTATAAATGTCATCTGACTTGATAAATATATTCTGACTTGATAACACTTGTGCAAGATGGAGGATGATAACTAAGCCTCAACTCTGTTTCATAAATATCATTGTAAGTATGTGTAGTCAGTAAATGATTCTCACTCGCATAATTGAGTAAGTAAAAGTACGTGTAACAGAAATTGAGTACTAAAATGGGATACATAACTTGTGCATTTCAATGTAATAAACTGATTGCAATGCAATATAAGAGAAGTTAAACCAAAATGAGCTGATTTAAATCAGTTAGGGTTAAGACAAGTTAAATTGAAACAAAATAGACCAAATGGAAATGACTGAGGCAATAATGAAAAGATTTTAATTGATATAAATGAAATATGGGTTTCTGATATTTCTAAAATGGATAATGAAAAATGTGATGCTTCTGAAATGGATAATAGTATGGTTAATGCTTCTGAAATGGGTGACAAATGTTTTATGCCATACGGGGTGCTGTGAGGTTCATAAAAGCTCATATACCACCCTAACTTGGTCCAAAGGACACTCATTTTGAGTTATTATGCTGCTTACTTCCCAAATTTCATTTTCATACTTGTTTAACTCAGTCATCAACCCACATAAGCTTCTGTACATAATCAAACTTGTAGAACTTCTGAAAATACCCATAATTATATAGAAACTTCTGATAATATTTTCAAATGTCTCAATTTCTGAAAAATCATGAATTCTAGAGGTGCCAAACAGTACCAGTTTAATCCCGAAGTGGCCCCTATTTTAGGTTTGTTGACAGCTCAATAACCACATGTTTGCAATCTTTTCTTCACGTAACTAACCACTAAAATCACTCTTTAACTTATATAAATCAGCGTAAACATCTTGATATTCATTACCAATGTCAAAGATCATAAAATCTCATTTAAAATAATCAAAATTCAACAGTTGAACATGAAGGTTGCATGATTAAGATAAAACCCTAACCCTAGCTTCAACTCCAACATGATCCACCACCAAGATGATTCTTAATACCATAAAAACGGCATAATCCATCACTAAAATAACCAAAATAAGAAACAAAAACCAACAAGATCAAGAATCAAAACAAAAATTAGTATAGGGGTGAAAAGAACACTCACTTTGTGATTGAAAAAGAGGCAAGAAAGATCCTTGATGCTTGTGGGGGTGAGAGGGGTGGTTGGGGGTGGTAAACAGTGGATGTTTGGTGGTTGAAAGGTGGCTAAGAGGGGTGTTTTTGCTGCTCGAATTGGTGCTGGCAGCCATGTAGAGAGAAAGAGGAGAGGGAAGAGAGAGAAAGTGCCTTGAATGCTTGGTGTAAAATGAAAATGAAATGAAAATTTTACAATTTATACTTAGTTTTACTTGGCTGAAAACGAAAGTAGAAAAGTCAAGGATTTTAAGCTTAATTAAGGCTTAATTAAGAGAGTTTAGCTAAACAAATAAGGGTCAAGTCTTGTTGGATCAAAGTCGCCCTCAAACGGGCTCAGTTTAGATAAAGAACTGAAACCGAGTGCGTTTGCAAATTTTTTTTTTTTCAAAACTCGAGATTAAATGTAATGTTATGAAAAATAATTTAATCTTTTAAATCATAAATATCGAGGCCCACTATCAATTTTTCCCCGAAATGGTCCGGTAAATGAAACTCGAATTACAAAGTGGGGTCCAAAATGCATTTTCTCAATTGGGATGATTCAATGAGATAAATAAATGTGAAAAATAAATAACATGGCTTAATTAAATTAATAAATATGATTTTGGTTCAGGCTATTACAGGTGATACCAAATCTGTAACGTCCCCAACTAAACATGTTTCACTGTTTATATTTTCCTTAATAAATCCTTTAATTATAACATAGACAACGCAATGATAGGGGCATTACCGCCGTCCAATGGATAAGGCTTGAAACATGAGTGCTATAAATAATATAGCTAAGCATAACCTCAAACATATACACTCACATCAAGTGTTAACCAATGAAGGGTTTATAAACCATAGTAAAATAAATCACTATACAGTCTACATCTTCATCCACAGAAGAATTCAAAATACAAATTTAAAGTATGCATAAACGACATTACTTCTATTCCATCCGGATTTCCATGCTTCACTTATTCTCTTTAGCTGATTTGCTGGCATGAGGGCAATACTCCGAGCATTTGCCTAAAACAAAACATGAAAAACATTTTGAACTGTGAGCTGAACCTCAGTACATGCATTCCTGAATTGTTAAATGATCATTGAACACTGGTTGGGCCCAATTTGCAATTCATTTGAAGTTAAAACAGTGAATGAGATGATGTAAAATTGTATTGCTAGTTATTATCTGATAGTGAACCCCTTGATACTGTTACGATCTATAGATAGGTGTACGCCTGCCAAGCCGACCGGGGGACCCGGCCTAAAACCGCACGGGTAACCGAAGGGCGAATGCCCTATAGATGATAACTAACGGGGTCACTAATTATCTGCTAAATCACTGTGTAACTGATTCATTGATGTACTTACCAAAACATGAGAACGTTGATAACTCCTCTGACTGAAATTTCAGTTCTTTAAGCTCAATTGGGGCCATACGATATGGGGTTTTGAAGATAGATTGAGCATTAGGGATTGATTCAATCTCATAATCTGTTGCTTTTTACGGAGCACTCCAAGTAATTCTTCAGGAAAACATCTCTAAATTCACAAGTTATCGGGATATCTTCGGCTTTTTCTTCCTTCAGTTGAATGTTACCAGCATCAATACATAATATATCCTTGACATAAGAGCTCGCTGGTTTTCATAACAGAATTTAAAGGACAAGATTTTCCCTTTCTTTGTCCATGAAACATATTTCTCTCCCTTGTTCATCTTTTAAAATAACCTTAGGGTCATCACAATCTATCTTGACACCATATGTACACAACTAGCTCATTTCCGAAATGATATCAAAGTTTGATGAGTCAAATAGAATCAGAACTCCAGGGAAAACTATCCCACCAACAGTGATTGAAACAATTGATGAGAAATAGAAGACTCAACTCCAGAGTCATTGGATAACTTGAGTCCATCATTGGTTTATGCCTCCTTATTCTCAAGATTCACTTGTATGGTAGATCGTGTGTATATAATGAATGAGTGGCAACTGAATCAATCAATACACAAAATAGCTTTGAAAGTGAAAGAGAGTTCCCGCAACTACTGTGCCGAAGGTGGCAGCTTCTTTCTTACTCAACATATAAGCCCTTCCTACAGCTGCGGGCCATGATGGTGAGAGCGCTTATCTACAGCCTTCAGTTTTCAGGAACAGGCCGTGATGAGGTGCTCTGGGCCACCACACCATGTGCATTTGTCAGTTCCCACTTAGCAATCTGGAGTATTGTGGTTAGTTTTTCTAGAAATCTACTCGAAGTGAAGTCAGGCCCTGAGAGCCTATTCTTAACAATATTCCACCAAATATCGGTTTTATAAGTTAGATGAAATATTCCAATGTTCGCCTTTTTATCACCTGGAATCTCCGTTACAGTGAAAACTTTCTCCATTCCTCGAATCTATTTTTTAGGTTCCACTGGGTCATACTTTCCGCTCTAGAGTTCTTTAGTCTGAATCAGCTGAAAGCATTTTTCTAAGAGGCAATAGCCCACCAAAATTTCTTACTGACGTGATCCAAATGCATGGCAAAGATCTTGATTGTCAAACTTGAGCTTCATGAACGTGATCTTCAATAGAAAACTGAGGCTGAATCAGCCAAAAAGGGTAGACACATCGCTTTTGTCTTAGCAATAGATTCCACAAGTTAGACAACAATCAACCCTATGCAAAGTGTAGTTAAGACCTGCCTTCTGTTCAGGCGTGCTACAAAATTATCATCTATTGACATGGGTGCAACCTAATCATAATCCAGCTACTAGTAACAATTGAGCTCTTAAAAATAGGAAAAAGTTATCAGAACTGATGAAGATATGACATGAGAGTGAATGATGATGCAACTGGATGGGGTGATGCTATGAAGACAAAACGATGAAGCCCCTAGTCAAGTGAGACGTATCCAACAGTTGATCATCCAACAAGGACAATGGTAGATGGTATGTCATCAGAAAGTGTAGTGAAATATTTTCAAGAGTAATGTCTACTTCATGGATGGAGGCGGAGTCAATGGTCTACTTGCAGAGTTTAGGCAATTTAAGCAAGTTTTGAATTGCAATGGATTGAAGGAAATTATCTCTCTAAAGTGTCATTGGTTTCTCTTATATGAAATAGTCTGTAGTCAATGGTTTCGATCTTATGTATAGCAGAATAAGCCTCTCTAAAATCCGACAATTCAGAGGATACTGCATCAAGAACTCTCATATAGCTCGCTTAGCTGAAATTCTTGGGTTAGTAAAGAAAATATATCTGTAATTTCTAAAGATACAGGCAATGCACGTACTTGAGTCTTTAAAAATGTCATCTGACTTGAGACAAGTCAGCTGTTTCATAAATGTCATCTGACTTGATAAATATATTCTGACTTGATAACACTTGTGCAAAATGGAGAATGATAACTAGGCCTCAACTCTGCTTCATAAATGTCATTGTAAGTATGTATAGTTAGTAAATGATCCTCACTCGCATAATTGAGTAAGTAAAAGTATGTGTAACAGAAATTGAGTAATGAAATGGGAAACATAACTTGTGCATTTCAATGTAATAAACTGATTGTAATGCAATATAAGACAAGTTAAACCAAAATGAATTGATTTAAATCAGTTAGGGTTAAGACAAGTTAAATTGAAGCAAAATATACCAAATGGAAATGACTGAGGTGATAATGAAAAGATTTTAATTGATATAAACGAAATATGGGTTTCTGATATTTCGAAAATAGATAATGAAAAGTGTGATGCTTCTGAAATGGATAATAGAATGGTTAATGCTTCTGAAGCGGGTGACAAATGTTTTATGACATAAGGGGTGCTGTGAGGTTCATAAAAGCTCATATAACACCGTAACTTGGTCCAAAGGACACTGATTTTGAGTTATTACGCTACTGACTTCCCAAATTTCATTTTCATGCTTGTTTAACTCAGTCATCAACACAAGTAAACTTCTGTACATAATTAAACTTGTTGAACTTCTGAAAATACCCATAATTATATAGAAACTTCTGATAATATTTCCAAATGTCTCAATTTCTATATTCACTCATGTTACCGTTGATGGTCTCCATTGGAAAATCCATATCTTTCACTACCGACCTCCAATTGAGATATCAATCCCTAATATGAAAAGCTCATAATGTCCACTAAAGCTTTTATTCGGGACACAAATCATGATTCATACAGTAATGTCCCTAAAATTAGGGTAGAACACAGACGTCCACAATTTCAGTTCAATCTGTACAGTCGTAGCAAAATGACTCTAACCTTTTTCACAGAACTCGGATTAAGGCGATTCAAAAGACATTTGAAAGATAACTCATTGACCTATCCACATACAAAAAATCTAACTTTTCAGCGACCCAATCAATACCAGTTTTTCTGCAAAGTCACTGTTCCAGTTCAGTTCCCAGTTTCAATGTATTCTGCGCAGTCTTGAGTAAATTGGTCATAACTTTGTCCACACAACTCTAGATTGAGTGATTCCAAATCCTATTGAAAGCTAACTCATCAAGGTATCACTACACCAAAAATCATGAATTTTGGATGTGCCAAACAGTACCAGTTTAATCCCGAAGTGGCCCCTATTTTAGGTCTATTGACAGCTCAATAACCACATATTTGCAATCTTTTCTTTACATAACCACCCACTAAAATCACTCTTTAACTTATATAAATCAGCGTAAACATCTTGATATTCATTACCAATGTCAAAGATCACAAAATCTCATTTAAAACAATCAAAATTCAACACTTAAACATGAAGCTTGCATGATTAAGATAAAACCCTAATCTTAGCTTCAACTCCAACATGATCCATCACCAAGATGATTCTTAATACCATAAAAACAGCATAATTCATCACTAAAACAACCAAAATAAGAAACAAAAATCAAAAATATCAAGAATGAAAACAAAAATCAGTATAGGGGTGAAAAAAACACTCACTTTGTGATTGAAAAAAAGGTAAAAAAGATCCTTGATGTTTGTGGAGGTGAGAGGGGTGGTTGGGGGTGGTAAGTGGTCATATTTGGTGGTTGAAAAGGCGGCTGAGAGGGGTGTTTTTGCTGCTCGAATTGGTGCTGGCAGCCATATAGAGAGAAAGAGGAGAGGGAAGAGGGAGACAGTGTCTTGAATGCTTGGTGTAAAATGAAAATAAAATAAAAATTTTACAATTTATACTTGGTTTTACTTAGCTGAAAATGAAAGTAGAAAAGTCAAGGATTTTAAGCTTAATTAAGGCTTAATTAAGAGAGTTTAGCTAAACAAATAAGGGTCAAGTCTTGTTCTCACTTAGATGAAATTCTTGGGTTACTAAAGAAAATATATCTGTAATTTCTAAAAATACAGGAAATGCACGTACTTGAGTCTTTAAAAACGTCATCTGACTTGAGACAAGCCTGCTGTTTCATAAATGTCATCTGACTTGATAAATATGTTCTGACTTGATAACACTTGTGCAAAATGGGGAACGATAACTAGGCCTCAACTCTATTTCATAAATGTCATTGTAAGTATGTGTAGTCAGCAAATGATCCTTACTCGCATAATTGAGTAAGTAAAAGTATGTGCAACAGAAATTGAGTAATGAAATGGCATACATAACTTGTGCATTTCAATATAATAAACTGATTGTAACGCAGTATAAGACAAGTTAAATCAAAATGAACTGATTTAAATTAGTTAGGGTTAAGACAAGTTAAATTGAAGCAAAATAGACCAAATGGAAATGACTGAGGTGATAGTGAAAAGATTTTAATTGATATAAATGAAATATGGGTTTCTGATATTTCTAAAATGGATAATGAAAAGTGTGATGCTTCTGAAATGGATAATAGAATGGTTAATGCTTCTGATATGGGTGACAAATGGTTTATGCCATAAGGGGTGCTGTGAGGTTCATAAAAGCTCATATAACACCCTAACTTGGTCCAAAGGACGCTGATTTTGAGTTATTGCGCTGCTTACTTCCCAAATTTCATTTGCATACTTGTTTAACTCAGTTATTAACCCAAGTAAGCTTCTGTACATAATCAAACTTGTTCAACTTCTGAAAATACCCATAATTATATAGAAACTTCTGATAATATTTCCAAGTGTCTCAATTTCTGCATTCACTCATGTTACCGTTGATGGTCAGCATTGGAAAATCCATATCTTTCACGACCGACCTCCAATTGAGATATAAAACCCCAATATGAAAAGCGCATAAAGTCCACTAAAATGTTTATTTGGGACACAAATCATGATTCATACCGTAAGGTTCCTAAAATTAGGGTAGAACACAGACGTGCATAATTTCAGTTCAATCTGCGCAGTCGTAGCAAAATGACTATAACTTTTTCCACAGAGCTCGGATTAAGGCGATTCAAAAGGCATTTGAAAGATAACGCATTGACCTATCCACATACCAAAAATACAATTTTTCAGTGAGCCAATCAATACCAGTTTTTCGGTAAAGTCACTGTTCCAGTTCAGTTCCCAGTTTCAATGTATTCTACGCAGTTTTGAGTAAATTGGTCATAACTTTGTCGACACAACTCCAAATTGAGTAATTCTAACTCCTTTTGAAAGCTAGCTCATCAAGGTATTACTACACCAAAAAGCATGAATTCTGGATGTGCCAAACAGTACCAGTTTAATCCCAAAGTGGCCCCTATTTCAGGACTGTTGACAGCTCAATAACCACATATTTGCAATCTTTTCTTCACATAACCACCCACTAAAATCACTCTGTAACTTATATAAATCAGCATAAACATCTTGATATTCATTAGCAATGCCAACGATTACAAAATCTCATTTAAAACAATCAAAATTCAACACTTGAACATGAAGCTTGCATGATTAAGATAAAACCCTAACCCTAGCTTCAACTCCAACATGATCCATCACCAAGATGACTCTTAATGCCATACAAATAGCATAATCCATCACTAAAACAACCAAAATAAGAAACAAAAACCAATAAGATCAAGGCTCAAAACAAAAATCAGTATAGGGGTGAAAAGAACACTCACTTTGTGATTGAAAAAGAGGTAAGAAAGATCCTTGATGTTTGTGGGGGTGAGAGGGGTGGTTGGGGGTGGTAAGTGGTGGATCTTTGGTGGTTGAGAGGTGGCTGAGAGCAGTGTTTTACTACTAGAATTGGTGCTGGAAGCCATGCAGAGAGCAGGAGGAGAGGGAAGAGAGAGAAAGTGTCTTGAATGCTTGGCGTAAAATGCAAATAAAATGAAAATTTTACAATTTATACTTGGTTTTACTTGGCTAAAAATGAAAGTAGAAAAGTCAAGGATTTTAAGCTTAATTAAGGCTTAATTAAGAGAGTTTAGCTAAACAAATTAGGGTCAAGTCTTGTTGGGTCAAAGTCAGCCTTAAACGGACTCAGTTTAGAGAAAGAACTGAAACCGAGTGCGTTTGCGATTTTTTTTTTTCCAAAACTCGAGATTAAATGTAATGTTATGAAAAATAATTTAATCTTTTAAATCATAAATATCGAGGCCTACTATCAATTTTCCCTCGGAATGGTCCGGTAAATGAAATTCGAGTTGCAAAGTGGGGCCCGAAATGCATTTTCTCATTTGGGATGATTCAATGAGATAAATAAATGTGAAAAATAAATAACATAGCTTAATTAAATAAATAAATATGATTTTGGTTCAGGCTATTACAGGTGATACCAAATCTGTAACGTCCCCAATTAAACATATTTCACTGTTTGCATTTTCCTTAATAAATCGCTTAATTATAACCTAGACAACCCAATGATAGGAGCATTACCACCGTCCAAAAGACCAGACTTGAAACGTGAGTGCTATAAATAATATAGCTAAGCATAATCTCAGACATATACACTCACATCAAGTGTTAACCAATGAAGGGTTTATAAACCATAGTAAAATAAATTACAATATAGTCGACATCTTCATCTGCAGAAGAATTCAAAATACAACTTTAAAGTATGCATATACGGCATTACTTCTGATCCATCCGGATTTCCCTACCTCACTTATTCTCTTTAGCTGATTTGCTGGCATGAGGGCAATACTCTGATCATTTGCCTAAAAACAACATGAAAAACATTTTGAACTGTGACCCGAAGCTCAATGCATGCATTCCTGAATTGTTAAATGATCATTGAACACTAGTTGGGCCCAATTTCCAATTCATTTTAAGTTAATACAGTGAATGAGATGATGTAAAACTGTATTGCTAGTTATTATCTGATAGTGAACCCCTTGATACTATTACGATATATGGATAGGTGTAGACCTGCCAAGCCGACCGGGGGACCCGGCCTGAAGCCGCACGGGTAACCGAAGGGCGAATGCCCTATAGATGATAACTAACGGGGTGACTAATTATCTGATAAATCACTGTGTAACTGATTCATTGATGCACTTATGAAAACATGATAACGTTGATAACTCCTCTGACTGAAACTTCAGTTCTTTAAGCTCAATTGGGGCCATACGATATGGGGTTTTGAAGATAGATTGAGCATTAGGGATTGATTCAGTCTCATAATCAATTGCTCATTACGGTGCACTCCTAGTAATTCTTCAGAAATACATCTCTAAATTCACCAGTTATCGGGATATCTTCTGCTTTTTCTTCCCTCAGTTGAATGTTGCCAGCACCTATACATAATATATCCTTGACATAAGAGCTCATTGGTTTTCATAACAGAATTTAAAGGACAAGATTTTTCCTTTCTTTGTCCATGAAACATATTTCTCTCCCTTGTTCATCTCTTAAAATAACCTTAGGGTCATCACAATCTATCTTGACCCCATATGTACACAACCAGCTGATTTTCGAAATGATATCAAAGTTTGATGAGTCAAATAGAATTAGAAGTCTAGGGAAAACTATCCCACCAACAGTGATTGAAACAATTGATGAGAAATCGAACACTCAACTCTAGATCCATTGGATAACTTGAGTCCATCATTGGTTTATGCCTCCTTATTTTCAAGATTCACTTGTATGGTAGATCGTGTGTATATAATGAATGAGTGGCAACTGAATCAATCGATGCACAAAATGGCTTTAAAAGTGAAAGAGAGTTCCTGCAATTACTGTGCCAAAGGTGGCAGCTTCTTTCTTGCTCAATATATAAGCCCTTCCTACAGCTGCGGGCCGTGAAGGTGAGAGCCCTTATCTACAGCCTTCAGTTTTCAGGAACAAGCAGCGATGAGGTACTCTGGGCTACCGCACCATGTGCATTAGTCAGTTCCCACTTAGCAATCTAGCGTATTGTGGTTAGTTCTTCTAGAAATCTAGTCGAAGTGAAGTCAGGCCCTGAGAGCCTATTCTTAACAATGTTCCACCAAATATCGGTTTCACAAGTTAGATGAAATATTCCAATGTTCACCCTTTTATCACCTGGAATCTCTATTACAGTGAAAACTTTCTCCATTCCTCGAGTCTATTTTTCAGGTTCCGTTGGATCATACTTTCCCCTCTAGAGTTCTTTAATCTGAATCAGCTGAAAGCATTTTTCTAAGAGGCAATAGCCCAACGAAATTTCTTACTAACGTAATCCAAATGCATGACAAAGATTTTGATTGTCAAACTTGAGCTTTATAAACGTGATCTTCAACAGGAAACTGAGGTTGAATCAGCCAAAAAGGGTAGACACATCGCGTTTCTCTCAGCAATAGATTCCACAAGTTAGACAACAATCAGCCCTATGCAAAGTGTAGTTAAGACCTGCCTTCTATTCAAGCGTGCTGCAAAATTATTATCTATTGACATGGGTGCAACCTAATCATAATCCAGCTACTAGTAACAATTGAGCTCTTAAAAATAGGAAAACGTTATCAGAGCTGATGAAGATATGACAGGAGAGTGAATGATGATGCAACTGGATGGGGTGATGCTATGAAGACGAAACAATGAAGCCCTTAGTCAAGTGAGGCGTATCCAATAGTTGATCATCCAACAAGGACAATGGTAGATGGTATGTCATCAAAAAGTGCAGTGAAATATTTTCAAGAGTAATGTCTACTTCATAGATGGAGGTGGAGTCAATGGTCTACTTGCAGAGTTTGGGCAATTTAAGCAAGTCTTGAATTGCAATGGATTGGAGCAAAATATCTCTCTAAAGTGTCCTTGGTTTCTCTTATATGAAATTGTCTGTAGTCAATGGTTTCGAACTTATGGATAGCAGAATAAGCCTCTCTAAAATCCGACAATTCAGGGGATACTACATCAAGAACGCTCATATAGCTCACTTAGTTGAAATTCTTGGGTTACTAAAGAAAATGTATCTGTAATTTCTAAAGATACAGGCAATGCACGTACTTGAGTCTTTAAAAATGTCATCTGACTTGAGACAAGTCAGCTGTTTCATAAATGTCATCTGACTTGATAAATATATTCTGACTTGATAACACTTGTGCAAAATGGGGAACGATAACTAGGCCTCAACTCTATTTCATAAATGTCATTGTAACTATGTGTAATCAGTAAATGATCCTTACTCGCATAATTAAGTAAGTAAAAGTATGTGTAACAGAAATTGAGTAATGAAATGGGATGCATAACTTGCGCATTTTAATATAATAAATTGATTGTAATGCAATATAAGACAAGTTAAACCAAAATAAACTGATTTAAATCAGTTAGGGTTAAGACAAGTTAAATTGAAGCGAAATAGACCAAATGGAAGTGACTGAGGTGATGATGAAAAGATTTTAATTGATATAAACGAAATATAGGTTTCTGATATTTCTAAAATGGATAATGAAAAGTGTGATTCTTCTGAAATGAATAATAGAATGGTTAATGCTTCTGAAATGGGTGAAAAATGGTTTATGCCATAAGGGGTGCTGTGGGGTTCATAAAAGCTCATATAACACCCTAGATTTTGAGTTATTACTCTACTTACTTCCAAAATTTTATTTTCATACTTGTTTAACTCAGTTATCAACCCAAGTAAGCTTCTGTACATAATCAAATTTGTTCAACTTCTGAAAACACCCATAATTATATAGAAACGTCTAATAATATTTTCAAATGTCTCAATTTCTGCATTCACTCATGTTACCGTTGATGGTCAGCATTGGAAAATCCATATCTTTCACTACCGACTTCCAATTGAGATATAAAACCCCAATATGAAAAGCTTATAATGTCCACTAAAACTTTCATTTGGGATGCAAATCGTGATTCATACAGTAAGGCCCCTAAAATTAGGGTAGAACACAGACGTGCATAATTTCAGTTCAATCTGCGCAGTCGTAGCAAAATGACTATAACTTTTTCCACAGAACTCGAATTAAGGCGATTCAAAAGGCATTTGAAAGATACCTCATTGACCTATCCATATACCAAAGATACAATTTTTCAGTGACCAAATCAACACCAGTTTTTTCGTAAAGTCACTGTTCCAGTTCAGTTCCCAGTTTCAATGTATTCGGCGCAGTCTTGAGTAAATTGGTCATAACCTTGTCCACACAACTCCAAATTGAGTAATTCCAAATCCTATTGAACTCTAACTCATCAAGGTATCACTACACCAAAAATCATGGATTCTGGATGTGCCAAACAGTACCAGTTTAATCCCGAAGTGGCCCCTATTTCAGGTCTGTTGACAGCTCAATAACCACATACTTGCAATCTTTTCTTCACATAACCATCCACTAAAATTACTCTTTAACTTATATAAATCAGCGTAAACATCTTGATATCCATTACCAATGCCAAAGATTACAAAATCTCATTTAAAACAATCAAAATTCAACACTTAAACATGAAGCTTGCATGATTAAGACAAAACCCTAACCCTAGCTTCAACTCCAACATGATCCATCACCAAGATGATTCTTAATACCATAAAAACAGCATAATCCTTCACTAAAACAACCAAAATAAGAAACAAAAACCAACAAGATCAAGAATCAAAACAAAAATTAGTATAGGGGTGAAAAGAACACTCACTTTGGGATTGAAAAAGAGGTAAGAAAGATCCTTGATGTTTGTGGAAGTGAGAGGGGTGGTTGGGGGTGGTAAGTGGTGGATCTTTGGTGGTTGAAAGGTGGCTAAGAGGGGTGTTTTTGCTGCTCGAATTGGTGCTGGCAGCCATGTAGAGAGAAAGAGGAGAGGGAAGAGAGAGAAAGTGCCTTGAATGCTTGGTGTAAAATGAAAATGAAATGAAAATTTTACAATTTATACTTAGTTTTACTTGGCTGAAAACGAAAGTAGAAAAGTCAAGGATTTTAAGCTTAATTAAGGCTTAATTAAGAGAGTTTAGCTAAACAAATAAGGGTCAAGTCTTGTTGGATCAAAGTCGCCCTCAAACGGGCTCAGTTTAGATAAAGAACTAAAACCGAGTGCGTTTGCAAATTTTTTTTTTTTCAAAACTCGAGATTAAATGTAATGTTATGAAAAATAGTTTAATCTTTTAAATCATAAATATCGAGGCCTACTATCAATTTTCCCACAAAATGGTCCGGTAAATGAAACTCGAATTGCAAAGTGGGGCCCGAAAAGCATTTTCTCAATTGGGATGATTCAATAAGATAAATAAATGTGAAAAATAAATAACATGGCTTAATTAAATAAATAAATATGATTTCGGTTCAGGCTATTACAGGCGATACCAAATCTGTAACGTCCCCAATTAAACATGTTTCACTATTTGTATTTTCCTTAATAAATCCCTTAATTATAATCTAGACAACCCAATGATAGGGGCATTACCGCCGTCCAAAGGATAAGGCTTGAAACGTGAGCGCTATAAATAATATAGCTAAGCATAACCTCAAACATATACACGCACATCAAGTGTTAACCAATGAAGGGTTTATAAACCATAATAAAATAAATTACTATATAGTCTACATCTTCATCCACAGAAGAATTCAAAATACAACTTTAAAGTATGCATATACGGCATTACTTCTGATCCATTCGGATTTCCCTGCTTCACGTATTCTCTTTAGCTGATTTGCTGGCATGAGGGCAATACTCTGAGCATTTGCCTAAAACAAAACATGGAAAACATTTTGAACTGTGAGCCAAAGCTCAATACATGCATTCCTGAATTGTTAAATGATCATTGAACACTGGTTGGGCCCAATTTGCAATTCATTTGAAGTTAAAACAGTGAATGAGATGATGTAAAACTGTATTACCAGTTATTATCTGATGGTGAACCCCTTGATATTATTACGATCTATGGATAGGTGTACACCTGCCAAGCCGACCGAGGAACCGGCCTGAAGCCGCACGGGTAACCGAAGGGCGAATACCCTATAGATGATAACAAACGGGGTCACTAATTATCTGATAAATCAGTGTAACTGATTCATTGATGTACTCACGAAAACATGATAACGTTGATAACTCCTCTGGCTGAAACTTCAGTTCTTTAAGCTCAATTGGGGCCATACGATATGGGGTTTTGAAGATAGATTGAGCATTAGGGATTGATTCAATCTCATAATCAATTGCTCTTTATGGAGCACTCCTAGTAATTCTACAGGAAAACATCTCTAAATTCACAAGTTATCGGGATATCTTCTGCTTTTTCTTCCTTCAGTTGAATGTTACCAGCACCAATACATAATACATCCTTGACATAAGAGCTCATTGGTTTTCATAACAGAATTTAAAGGACAAGATTTTTCCTTGCTTTGTCCATGAAACATATTTCTCTCCCTTGTTCATCTCTTAAAATAACCTTAGGGTCATCACAATCTATCTTGACCCCATATGTACACAACCAGCTCATTTCCGAAATGATATCAAAGTTTGATGAGTCAAATAGAATCAGAACTCTAGGGAAAACTATCCCACCTACAGTGATTGAAACAATTGATAAGAAATAGAACACTCAACTCTAGAGTCATTGGATAACTTGAGTCCATCATTGGTTTATGCCTCCTTATTCTCAAGATTCACTTGTATGGTAGATCGTGTGCATATAATGAATGAGGGGCAACTGAATCAATCAATACACAAAATCGCTTTGAAAGTGAAAGAGAGTTCCCGCAACTACTGTGCCGAAGGTGGCAGCTTCTTTCTTACTCAACATATAAGCCCTTCCTACCGCTGCGGGCTATGAAAGTGAGAGCCCTTATATACAGCCTTTAGTTTTCAGGAACAGGTAGCGATGAGGTACTCTGTGCTACCGCACCATGTGCATTTGTCAGTTCCCACTTAGCAATCTGGAGTATTGTGGTTAGTTCTTCTAGAAATCTACTCGAAGTGAAGCCAGGCCCTGAGAGCCTATTCTTAAGAATGTTCCACCAAATATCGGTTTCACAAGTTAGATGAAATATTCCATTGTTCACCCTTTTATCACCTGGAATCTCTATTACAGTGAAAACTTTCTCCATTCCTCGAATCTATTTTTCAGGTTCCACTGGGTCATACTTTCCACTCTAGAGTTCTTTAGTTTGAATCAGCTGAAAGCATTTTTCTAAGAGGCAATAGCCCACTAAAATTTCTTGCTGACATAATCCAAATGCATGGCAAAGATTTTGATTGTCAAACTTGAGCTTTATGAATGTGATCTTCAATAGAAAACTGAGGCTGAATCAGCTAAAAAGGGTAGACACATCTCGTTTCTCTTAGCAATAGATTCCATAAGTTAGACAACAATCAACCCTATGCAAAGTGTAGTTAAGATCTACCTTCTGTTCAGGCATGCTACAAAATTATCATCTGTTGACATGGGTGCAACCCAATCATAATCCAGCTACTAGTATCAATTGAGCTCTTAAAAACAAGAAAAAGTTATCAGAACTGATGAAGATATGACATGAGAGCGAATGATGATGCAACTGGATGGGGTGATGCTATGAAGGCAAAACGATGAAGCCCCTAGTCAAGTGAGGCGTATCCAACAGTTCATCATCCAACAAAGACAATGGTAGGTGGTATGTCATCAGAAAGTGCAATGAAATATTTTCCAGAGTAATGTCTACTTCATAGATGGAGGTGGAGTTAATGGTCTACTTGCAGAGTTTGGGCAATTTAAGCAAGTCTTGAATTGCAATGGATTGAAGCAAAATATCTCTCTAAAGTGTCATTGGTTTCTCTTACATGAAATAGTCTGTAGTCAATGGTTTCGAACTTATGTATAGCAGAATAAGCCTCTCTAAAATCGGACAATTCAGGGGATACTACATCAGGAACTCTCATATAGCTCACTTACCTAAAATTCTTGGGTTACTAAAAAAATTATATCTATAATTTCTAAAGATACAGGCAATGCTCGAGTCTTTAAAAATGTCATCTGACTTGAGACAAGTCAGCTGTTTTATAAATGTCATCTAACTTGATAAATATATTCTGACTTGATAACACTTGTGCAAAATGGGGAACGATAACTAGGACTCAACTCTGTTTTATAAATGTCATTGTAAGTATGTGTAGTCAGTAAATAATACTTACTCGCATAATTGAGTAAGTAAAAGTATGTGTAACAGAAATTGAGTAATGAAATGGGATACATAACTTGTGCATTTCAATATAACAAACTGATTGTAATGCAATATAAGACAAGTTAAATAAAAATGAACTGATTTAAATCAATTAGAGTTAAGACAAGTTAAATTGAAGCAAAATAGACCAAATGGAAATGACTGAGGTGATAATGAAAAGATTTTAATTGATACAAATGAAATATGGGTTTCTGATATTTTTAAAATGGATAATAAAAAGTGTGATTCTTCTGAAATGAATAATAGAATGGTTAATGCTTCTGAAATGGGTGATAAATAGTTTATGCCATAAGGGGTGCTGTGAGGTTCATAAAAGCTCATATAGCACCGTAACTTGGTCCAAAGGACACTGATTTTGAGTTATTACGCTACTAACTTCCCAAATTTCATTTTCATACTTGTTTAACTCAATTATCAACCCAAGTAAGCTTCTGTACATAATCAAACTTGTTCAACTTCTAAAAATACCCATAATTATATAGAAACTGTTGATAATACTTCCAAATGTCTCAATTTCTGCATTCGCTCATGTTACCGTTGATGGTCTGCATTGGAAAATCCATATCTTTCACTATCGACCTCCAATTGAGATATAAAATCCCAACATGAAAAGCTCATAATGTCCACTAAAACTTTTATTTGGGACACAAATCATGATTTCAGTTCAATCTGCGCAGTCGTAGCAAAATGACTATAACTTTTTCCACAGAACTCGGATTAAGGCGATTCAAAAGGCATTTGAAAGATAACTCATTGAGCTGTCCACATACCAAAAATACAATTTTTCAGTGACCCAATCAATGCCAGTTTTTCCGTAAAGTCACTGTTCTAGTTCAGTTCCCAGTTTCAATGTATTCTGCACAATCTTAAGTAAATTGGTCATAACTTTGTCCACACAACTCGAAATTGAGTAATTCCAAATCCTGTTGAAAGATAACTCATCAAGGTATGACTACACCAAAAATCATGAATTTTGGATGTGCCAAACACTACCAGTTTAATCCCGAAGTGGCCCCTATTTTAGGTCTGTTGACAGCTCAATAACCACATATTTGCAATCTTTTCTTCACATAACTACCCCCTAAAATCACTCTTTAACTTATATAAATCAGCGCAAACATCTTGATACTCATTACCAATGCCAAAGATTATAAAATCTCATTTAAAACAATCAAAATTCAACACTTGAACATGAAGCTTGCATGATTAAGATAAAACCCTAACCCTAGCTTCAACTCCAACATGATCCATCACCAAGATGATTCTTAATACCATAAAAATAGCATAATCCATCACTAAAACAACCAAAATGAAAAACAAAAACCAATAAGATCAAGGCTCAAAACAAAAATCAGTATAGGGGTGAAAAGAACACTCACTTTGTGATTGAAAAAGAGGTAAGAAAGATACTTGATGTTTGTGGGGGTGAGAGGGGTGGTTGGGGGTGGTAAGTGGTGGATCTTTGGTGGTTGAAAGGTGGCTGAGAGGGGTGTTTTTGCTGCTGGAATGGGTGCTGGTAGCCATGTAGAGAGTAGAAGGAGAGGGAAGAGAGAGAAAGTGTCTTAAATGCTTGGCGTAAAATGCAAATAAAATAAAAATTTTACAATTTATACTTGGTTTTGCTTGGCTGAAAATGAAAGTAGAAAAGTCAAGGATTTTAAACTTAATTAAGGCTTAATTAAGAGAGTTTAGCTAAACAAATGAGGGTCAAGTCTTGTTGGGTCAAAGTCGGCCTTAAACGGGCTCAGTTTGGAGAAAGAACTGAAACCGAGTGCATTTGCGAATTTTTTTTTTTTCAAAAACTCGAGATTAAATGTAATGTTGTGAAAAATAATTTCATCTTTTAAATCATAAATATCGAGACCTGCTATCAATTTTCCCCGGAAATGGTCTGGTAAATGAAACTCGAATTGCAAAGTGGGGCCCGAAATGCATTTTCTCAATTGGGATGATTCAATGAGATAAATAAATGTGAAAAATAAATAACATGGCTTAATTAAATAAATAAATATGATTTTGGTTCAGGCTATTACAGGTGATACCAAATCTGTAACGTCCTCAATCAAACATATTTCACTGTTTGTATTTTCCTTAATAAATCCCTTAATGATAATCTAGACAACCCAATGATAGGAGCATTACTGCCGTCCAAAGGACAAGGCTTGAAGCGTGAGTGCTACAAATAATATAGCTAAGCATAATCTCAAACATATACACTCACATTAAGTGCTAACCAATGAAGGGTTTATAAACCATAGCAAAATAAATCACTATATAGTCTACATCTTCATCCACAGAAGAATTCAAATTACAACTTTAAAGTATGCATATACGGCATTACTTCAGATCCATCCGAATTTCCCTGCTTCACTTATTCTCTTTAGCTGATTTGCTGGCATGAGGGCAATACTCTGAGCATTTTCCTAAAACAAAACATGAAAAACATTTTGAACTGTGAGCTGAAGCTCAGTACATGCATTATTGAATTGTTAAATGATCATTGAACACTGGTTGGGCCCAATTTGCAATTCATTTTAAATTAAAACAGTGAATGAGATGATGTAAAACTATATTGCTAGTTATTATCTGAAAGTGAACCCCTTGATACTTTTACGATCTATACATTGGTGTACACCTGCCAAGCCGACCAGAGGACCCGGCCTGAAGCCGCACGGGTAACCGAAGGGCGAATGCCCTATAGATGACAACTAACGGGGTCACTAATTATTTGATAAATCAGTGTAACTGATTCATTGATGTACTTACCAAAATATGATAACGTTGATAACTCCTCTGACTGAAATTTCAGTTTTTTAAGCTCAATTGGGGCCATACGATGTGGGGTTTTGAAGATAGATTGAGCATTAGGGATTGATTCAATCTCATAATCAATTGCTCTTTACGGACCACTCCTAGGAATTCTTCAGGAAAACATCTCTAAATTCACGAGTTATCGGGATATCTTCTGCTTTTTCTTCCTTCAGTTGAATGTTGCCAGCATCAATACATAGTATATCCTTGACATAAGAGCCCACTGGTTTTCATCACAGAATTTAAAGGACAAGATTTTTCCTTTCTTTGTCCATGAAACATATTTCTCTCCCTTGTTCATCTCTTAAAATAACCTTAGGGTCATCACAATCTATCTTGACCCCATATGTACACAACCAGCTCATTTCCGAAATGATATCAAAGTTTGATGAGTCAAATAGAATCAGAACTCTAGGGAAAACTATCCCACCTACAGTGATTGAAACAATTGATAAGAAATAGAATACTCAACTCTAGAGTCATTGGATAACTTGAGTCCATCATTGGTTTATGCCTCCTTATTCTCAAGATTCACTTGTATGGTAGATCGTGTGTATATAATGAATGAGGGGCAACTGAATCAATCAATACACAAAATGGCTTTGAAAGTGAAAGAGAGTTCCCGCAACTACTGTGCCGAAGGTGGCAGCTTCTTTCTTACTCAACATATAAGCCCTTCCTATAGCTGCGGGCTATGAAAGTGAGAGCCCTTATATACAGCCTTTAGTTTTCAGGAACAGGTAGCGATGAGGTACTCTGGGCTACCGCACCATGTGCATTTATCAGTTCCCACTTAGCAATCTGGAGTATTGTGGTTAGTTCTTCTAGAAATCTACTCGAAGTGAAGCCAGGCCCTGAGAGCCTATTCTTAACAATGTTCCGCCAAATGTCGGTTTCACAAGTTAGATGAAATATTCCAATGTTCACCCTTTTATCACCTGGAATCTCTATTACAGTGAAAACTTTCTCCATTCCTCGAATCTATTTTTCAGGTTCCACTGGGTCATACTTTCCACTCTAGAGTTCTTTAGTTTGAATCAGCTGAAAGCATTTTTCTAAGAGGCAATAGCCCACCAAAATTTCTTGCTGACGTAATCCAAATGCATGGCAAAGATTTTGATTGTCAAACTTGGGCTTTATGAATGTGATCTTCAATAGGAAACTGAGGCTGAATCAGCCAGAAAGGGTAGACACATTGCGTTTCTCTTAGCAATAGATTCCACAAGTTAGACAACAATCAACCCTATGCAAAGTGTAGTTAAGATCTGCCTTCTGTTCTGACATGATACAAAATTATCATCTGTTGACATGGGTGCAACCCAATCATAATCCAGCTACTAGTAACAATTGAGCTCTTAAAAATAGGAAAAAGTTATCAGAACTGATGAAGATATGACATGAGAGTGAATGATGATGCAACTGGATGGGTTGATGCTATGAAGACAAAAAGATGAAGCCCCTAGTCAAGTGAGGCGTATCCAACAGTTGATCATCCAACAAGGACAATGGTAGATGGTATGTCATCAGAAAGTGCAGTGAAATATTTTCCAGAGTAATGTCTACTTCATAGATGGATGTGGAATCAATGGTCTACTTGCAGAGTTTGGGCAATTTAATATCTCTCTAAAGTGTCATTGGTTTCTCTTACATGAAATAGTCTGTAGTCAATGGTTTCGAACTTATGTATAGCAGAATAAGCCTCTCTAAAATCCGACAATTCAGGGGATACTACATCAAGAACTCTTATATAGCTCACTTACCTGAAATTCTTGGGTTACTAAAAAAAATATATCTGTAATTTCTAAAGATATAGGCAATGCACGTACTTGAGTCTTTAAAAATGTCATCTGACTTAAGACAAGTCAGCTGTTTTATAAATGTCACCTGACTTGATAAATATATTCTGACTTAATAACACTTGTGCAAAATGGGGAACGATAACTAGGCCTCAACTCTATTTCATAAATGTCATTGTAAGTATGTGTAGTCAGTAAATGATCCTTACTCGCATATTTGATCAAGTAAAAGTATGTGTAACAGAAATTGAATAATGAAATGGGATACATAACTTGTGCATTTCAATATAATAAACTAATTGTAATGCAATATAAGACAAGTTAAACCAAAATGAGCTGATTTAAATCAGTTAGGGTTAAGACAAGTTAAATTGAAGCAAAATAGACCAAATGGAAATGACTGAGGTGATAGTGAAAAGATTTTAATTGATATAAATGAAATATGAGTTTGTGATATTTCTAAAATGGATAATGAAAAGTGTGATGCTTCTGAAATGGATAATAGAATGGTTAATGCTTCTGAAACAGGTGACAAATGTTTTATGACATAAGGGGTGCTGTGAGCTTCATAAAAGCTCATATAACACCGTAACTTGGTCCAAAGGACACTGATTTTGAGTTATTATGCTACTGACTTCCCAAGTTTCATTTTCATGCTTGTTTAACTCAGTCATCAACACAAGTAAACTTCTGTACATAATTAAACTTGTTGAACTTCTGAAAATACCTATAATTATATAGAAACTTCTGATAATATTTCCAAATGTCTCACTTTCTATATTCACTCATGTTACCGTTGATGGTCTCCATTGGAAAATCCATATCTTTCACTACTGACCTCTAATTGAGATATCAAACCCCAATATGAAAATCTCATAATGTCCACTAAAACTTTTATTTGGGACAAAAATCATGATTTATACTGTAAGGTTCCTAAAATTAGGGTAGAACACAGACGTGCACAATTTTAGTTTAATCTGCGCAGTCGTAACAAAATGACTATAACTTCTTCCACAGAACTCGGATTAAGGCGATGCAAAAGGCATTTGGAAGATAACTCATTGACCTATCCACATACCAAAAATATAATTTTTCAGTGACCCAATCAATACCAGGTTTTCCGTAAAATCAATGTTCCAGTTCAGTTCCCAGTTTCAATGTATTCGGCACAGTCTTGAGTAAATTGGTCATACCTTTATCCACACAACTCCAAATTGAGTAATTCCAAATCCTATTGAAAGCTAACTCATCAAGGTATCACACACCAAAAATCATAAATTTTGGATGTGCCAAACAGTACCAGTTTAATCCCGAAGTGGCCCCTATTTTAGGTCTGTTGACAGCTCAATAACCACATATTTGTAATCTTTTCTTCACATAACCACCCACTAAAATCACTCTTTAACTTGTATAAATCAGCGTAAACATCGTGATATTCATTACCAATGCCAAAGATTACAAAATCGCATTTAAAACAATCAAAATTCAACACTTGAACATGAAGCTTGCATGATTAAGATAAAACCCTAACCCTAGCTTCAACTCCAACATGATCCATCACCAAGATGATTCTTAGTACCATAAAAATAGCATAATTCATCACTAAAGCAACCAAAATAAGAAACAAAAACTAACAAGATAAAGAATCAAAACAGAAATCAGCATAGGGGTGAAAAGAACACTCACTTTGTGATTGAAAAAGAGGTAAGAAAGATCCTTGATGTTTGGGGGGTTGAGAGGGGTGGTTGGGGGTGATAAGTGGTGGATCTTTGGTGGTTGAGAGGTGGCTGAGAGCAGTGTTTTACTACTAGAATTGGTGCTGGAAGCCATGCAGAGAGCAGGAGGAGAGGGAAGAGAGAGAAAGTGTCTTGAATGCTTGGTGTAAAATGAAAATAAAATGAAAATTTTACAATTTATACTTGGTTTTACTTGGCTGAAAATGAAAGTAGAAAAGTCAAAGATTTTAAGCTTAATTAAGGCTTAATTAAGAGAGTTTAGCTAAACAAATAAGGGTCAAGTCTTGTTGGGTCAAAGTCGGCCTTAAACGGGCTCAGTTTAGAGAAAGAACTGAAACCGAGTGCGTTTACGAATCTTTTTTTTTTCCAAAGCTCGAGATTAAATGTAATGTTATGAAAAATAATTTAATCTTTTAAATCATAAATATCGAGGCCTACTATCAATTTTCCCCCGAAATGGTCCGGTAAATGAAACTCAAATTGCAAAGTGGGGCCCGAAATGCCTTTTCTCAATTGGAATGATTCAATGAGATAAGTAAATGGGAAAAATAAATAACATAGCTTAAATAAATAAATAAATATGATTTTGGTTCAGGCTATTACAGCCTGCTCCCCTTAAAGAGTTTCGTCCTCGAAACTTATGAACGTTGCCAATAGATACAAGGTTATCCCAAATAAATATGGATACGTGACTTTCACTTGGTCCTCAGTTTTTCAGGTAGTTTCTGAGGAGGTATGATTTGCCTAAAGTAATTTGATTTAAGGTATCTGCTGGATACTAAACTGCTTAATCCTGTGATCCAATATCTGAATTGGATTCTCTTGAACCACAAGACCCTCAATGACCGCAATGGATTTGATTATGACAGCATGGTCAGGATCTGAAATGTACTACTTGAGTTGTAAGGTAAGGAACACGGAGCATGTTATGCACATATTTGAGTTATATAGGCAGATCTGGCAGATAAGTTATGGAATTCGACCTTTCCATGAACTAATATGGTTTAAAAGATCTCGACTGCAATTTAGGTTGCATTACAACCTCCGTATACCCCTAGTTGGTGAGACTTTCTGAAAAACTTTGTCATATACTAGAAATTCTAGGAATCTCCTTCGTTTATTAACAGAACTTTTTCTGTCGGTTCCAATGGTATGCTTTCAAGAGTCTTCCGAGATATGCCGCCTTATTAAATGTTGAAAAAGATCTTCACAACCTATAAAATGATTTGTTATCAATGTCTGCCGTCATTTTGTCCTGATGTTTAATGAAGGATTCTCTGCTAGTGCTATCACAACATTGACTGCTGGGGGTTCTATACTTTCTTCAAATGCAAATGTTGGTCGTGAAACACTACGGGCGCCAACTTGAAAAAGTTGATCCATTGATAGTTTAGATGCTTGCCCATCCATTTCAGGATGATAAGAACTGCTAAAGTTCAATCTAGTTCCAGAGGCTCCTTGAAGTGCATGTCAAAACAGGCTTGAAATTTCTGACCTCTATGAGACACTATATATGAGAGAATCCCATGACAAAGTCCATTGAAATCCCAGTTCCAAGTGGAAATTTCTAAAGGTCTCAATTCACCTACGGGGCGCTGGTGTTCTGCCTTGGCCTTTTTGGCAAATCAGACCTTTATCCATATATTCTACAATTTCTATTCTCATATTGTTTCACAAAAATATTATCTCAAATCTGTGTACATATTGGTGCCCCCTCGATGCACTAAATAGCGAGTATTATGAGCCTCCTCTAAGATATGTTTTCTTAAGATTTGCTTTATTCTTTGGAGCGCAGGATCACTATTTTGATTCACTCGAGGCTCCTCCATTAGAGAGGGCTGTAAGGTAAGTGTCTGCAGTTGAACATTTGCCTTCCAGTGTGACATTAATCGAATGTGCAAGTCCTTGAGCTCTTTCAAGAAATTCAGCTGAGTAATCACTACAGTGTTCACAGTATGTTATGCCTTCCTATTCAGGGCGTCCGCCATAATATTTCCAGTTCTTGGTTGACAGTGGATTTGCCACAACTGATGTTTCATGTAGACTGTGCTTCTTGTGTGAGAAGACATACTTCAAACATGGTTGTCCAGGAATGAGACCGCTAGTGTATGACCTTAAGATGTCATTGTCTCAATTGTCGTGCCTTTAGATGCCCACTTATAGATGCATATGCATAGAATTAGTGCGTGTCGTGCGAACTAAGTCTAGATTATCAAAAATCTTTGTTCATTCTTCAAAGCCAACTCGATATGGTTTTCCATGCCAACTCATTTGCCCCTTTTCAATGCGATTTGCCCTCGGCGCCTAAATAGAGTGAGTAGACACTTGAAGAGGATTGGCGAAGAGGAGATTGGATGCCATAAGCCATTTTCTTTCGATTTAAAAGTAGTGTCTACAAAATGAAGCCTTTTAAAAACCTATTGCGTAGATCCTAGTTATGTGTGTGCATTCTAGGAAAGATTGAACTTAGATTTAGAATTTCGGGGACGAAATTCTTTTAATGGGGGAAGAGTGTAAGACCTTGCACTTTCGTTTTCCGTTACGCTAACTAAATTTCCTTTTTATGTTCTAAATTCGTATTTTTAGTAACTGTATGAGTTAAATTATTATCGATGTGCTTTTGGGAGCTATATTTTCATTAAAAAGAGATTATTATTGCTATTATTGATTTCAAAGTCAATTCGTGCCATTTATGCCTTTAAATTATATTGATAATTTAATTTAGTTGTTATTCGATTTATTTAGTTGTTTTCCAAGTACGATTAGGGTTTCAAAACCTCAGAATTAGTTTCGAGGTTTATGAAAATCGAAGCTTTAAATATTTGGGAACGAATAGTCGATAGAAGGTCATTTTAGCGACTGGGTTTAGAATAGGAGGTTGCGAGATTGAACTAGCAATTGTAGTTGACTGAGCTATTGACCAAAACGACCCCAAAAAAAAAAAACAATAAGAGGGGGCCAACCCCCCTTTCTCTTTCACGGTAGAGAAACCCGACCAGGGGGGTTCTCTGCCCCAGCCCCGACGACCACCAACGCAAGAGAGAGAGAGGGAGAGAGAGGGGAGGAAGAGACAGTGGGCGGGCGGCCGGCCACCGTCATGCCTGGTGCGACCCCGGCGTTGCCCCGTGACACCACAATGAGAGAGAGAGAGAGAGCGAGACTGAGCGAGATTGAGAGAGGATGTCAGCGACAGTGGAGGTCGAAGGTGAGGGTCGACGGTAGGCATCACTCCAGCAACCACCACGGCAGGTTGAAACCACCACAAACAGCAGTAGAACTGGGCCTAGGGCATGCTGATTTTAGTCTGTGTCGGGCTAGGGTTTCAATCGCATAATTAGATCGAGGATTGAGGCTTTCCGACCCTCAAAGTCGAACCAAAGCCCTTAGAATGGGTCCTCTAGTATGGAATCGAGGTGGGCGTTCCTTGCCTCCTAAACTAGTATTAATTTCGCAAACATTTTAGCGGAATCGATGTTGCATGTTAGACTAGCGTAGCCAATTGGTTAGAATGTGCTGCCTGAGATTGGATTCTGAGATGAAACATACATGCTTAGCATCGAAGTGGATCAATTTTGTTAGTTCATGCATGAGATTTAATTTCGAAGCGATTTATATATGTTTAGCTTCGATTCGAATCGATTTAAGTGAATTATGCATGAAATGTTAATTCGAAATAATTTATATATGTTTAGCTTCGATTCGAATCAATTTAGGTGAATTATGCATGAAATGCTAATTCAAAACGAATTATATACTTTTAGCGTCGATTCGAATCAATTTAGGTGAATTATGCTTGAAATGTTTATTTGAAGTGATTTACATATGTTTAGCTTCCATTCGAATCAATTGACGTAAATTATACCTGAAATGTTAATTCGAAGTGGTTTATATATGTTTAGCTTCGATTCAAATCAATTTAGTTTATTTAAGCTGAAAGTTTCAATTCGAAACAAGGTAATTATGTTTAGCTTAGATTTGAATTTATTTACTTAATGCATGCCAGATGATGTCATTCGAAATGAATTATAAACGCTTAGAATTACCCTATATGTGATTAGTCGTGTCATAATTATATATGAATCATAATCATATATGAACTTTGAAATGAGTCGTGATTATTTAGAATTAACGTATAAATATGCTTAGTTATTTCATAATCGTTGGTTAATTTCAAAGTGAATTGTAAGAGTTTAAAATCAATGTATATGAAAGTTTAGTCGTTCCATGATTGTTTATAAACTTCGAAGTGAATCGTTTTATGTTTAAATAGAGACTTGATTCATGTTAAGCTTCAAAGGCATGAATAGTTAAGCTTGAATGGCGTGAATAGGCTTAAATGTAACTTCGAATTGATACTTTTCTCTTTAGTTGAATTATGCTTATACAATAGCTTTAGACATAGTATTTGAATGACAAACTGAGCATGTTTACGTCCCTTAACTGCCATACATGAATGTAATCATGTTTCGTGCCTAGTGCCTAGTTAGTTTAACTTGGCTTACTAAATTAAGGTCATATGAGTGTCTATATGTATAAATGTGTGTGCGATATAATCGTTGGTTGCAGCGCACTGGTAATTGGTAATTGCTTACTCGGTAAGTTAAGCATGGGTAAGTTTACGTAAGTTTACATATTGCTTTTCAGTATATCATGATGATTAGAATGCTAAATTGCGAAATTAAAACCGAGATGGTAGTTGGATGGTTTGAGGTAGAACTATGAGTGGTTCGAGGTTTTTGTGGTACGATGCTTGTGAGGAGGGAGCCTAGGTTGTGAATTAACTGCAATCGTGTGGATAATGGTGTTCGAGGCCATGTGTTGCTCATTGTGTTGAATTGATTATGAAGTGCTTAAATGTGATACATGTGAACCCCTCTTCCCTTTGATGTTCTCAAGTTGCATTATGTGCATAATGGTGAGTTTTTCAAAGAATGATTTCATGTTTTGGAATAACAGTAGCCATAATTATTAGTGTATGATGGCCTATTTTAACTAAATGAATACAGTTTTGGAAGTGAACTTGCTCGAACGGGGGAATCCTTAAAGAGTTTTATAAATGCGTGAGTTGTATGAAAAGTATTTCGCTGTGAGAGGCAGCAAAATTATTAGCCGTTGTGGCCGATACGCTTTAAATTGGCTAAGATAATGTGCTTCGGACAACATGATATGATATGAATGATGTTGCCTAGGGAATAAGTCCTGGTACTAGGAGACCCTAGAAGAGCCTGACG
>JAKOGI010001015.1:0-122500 GCA_029747015.1 Carnegiea gigantea | reverse complement strand
GTGAGTATAATACAAATATAGTGAACTCATTAAATATAGTCCAACTTACTGAATATATGTCATAGCCCACTAAATATATGTCATCGCTCACTAAAAAAATATAGACAACTAGAATATAGTTTAGTGAGGTTCAGATACACAATAATCTTTTTTCTTTAGTACAATAGCATATTTTATAAGTTATATATAGTATTTTTACTAAATGAAAGTTAGGGTACGTAAGGTATATTAATTTTGATCTATCCGCTCACTAAAAGTATGTATTGGCTCACTAAAACTGTATTTCAGCTCACTAAAATATTGTAGTGAGCTATACATCATTTTTAGTGAGTTGAAATTCGATTATACAATTATTTTTGTACAACTGGTTGTATGATATAACAACCCACTAAATAAATATCATAACTCAAAAAAATATAGACAACTAGAAAATAAGTTAATGAGTTTTGGATACACAATAACATTTTTTAAGTACAATAGCACATTTTAATAAGTTCTATAGTATTTTTACTAAGTCAAACTTGGGTATATAAGATGCATTAGTTTTAGCTTGTCTGCTCGCTAAAAGTATGTATTAGCTTACTAAAATTATGTCTCAGCTTACTAAAATATTTTAGTGAGCTATACGTTACTTTTAGTGAGCGAAATTGGGGGCGCAATAATATATTTTAATGAGTTATATGGTATTTGCAGTGAACCGAAATCCGGTTGTACAATTACATCCGTACAACTGGTTATATTGTATAACAACTGCAGATAAATCCCATGCCCCAACTTCAAAGACACCAGCAGCTACACTTCCGTAGATTACTTCTATGTTGAATTTATTCATTTTATTCTTTTCCTCAACTTGCTTTTACTTATGATCCTATTCACGTCAACCATGAAAAGCTGGATGAGCTTTTATATACGATAACCACGGAGAAGCCTTAGATATGAGACTAGGTTTCATTGTTTTGACGTACCTTGAACCTAATTATCCTGGAAGGGGAGTTTTGGAGCAATGGTAAGGTTGTCTCCGTATGACCAAAATGTCACGGGTTCAAGCTGTGGAAGTAGCTACTGATAAAGTCAAGTTAGGCTGCCTACAATTCAACCCTTGGGGTGCGGCCCTTCCCCGGATCCTGCGTGAACGCGGGATGCTTGTGCGCCGGGCTGCCGTTTAATTCTAATTATTCCACAAATAGGCTGAATTCAATAAACCCCTCAGATTTTCACCAAGAACATCAAAAGCAAAAGAAAAAAAAAAGGACAAAAGAACTAGTAATTTCCGGCCACTTATCCCCTTTTGCCTGGGCCGTCATAAAGAAAGCAACAAAGCTTTGAACAGGGTCAGTAGCAGATTGTTGCAAACTTCAGCTTTTAATTAGTCACTGTAAAGTATATAGTGTCAAACTGCATCTTTATTGGAGATATTAACAGCAGTATTTTAAAGAAAGGATTCCCACCAACATCAATTAGACATTGGCCGACTAATTAAAGTGAACTCTTAGATGTAATCGAACACAAGTATCAGGTTAAACACAACTGAGAGATGAAGATAGACGGCATCTTCTTATTGAGATAAAGTGATAAAACGCCCAATAAATGAGCCGAACACCGAATGAAGTACGAACTAATCGTATCTGTAGGACACATTCCTTTCATACAGCTGACACTGCTGTCATCATCATGCGGTTTAATCAATTTATGTTATCAAGTGTTTTAAAGTATTGATAGTTGAGAATTTATGTTTGATTTGGCCCATAAACGTGGCCCTACTTCTACTTGCATTACCTTGGCCAACAAGTGGCATTTATACCGCTATTACATGAATGAGAACCAACCGCTAGTTCTATGTCACGTACTTCTACTTGAATTAGGAAAACACAAGTCACGGACTACTACATGAATTAGGAAACATATACTAATAAGTAATTTCACAATAATTATTTCGTAATACACCCTCTCAAGTTGGAGCATGCAAGTCTTTCATGCTCAACTTGCTCTTCAAATATTGAAGCTGGCACTTCCATAGAGCTTTTGTAAAAGTGTCCACTGGTTTTTCCTTTGCCCCGACTTGAGACAGTGTAAGAATACCGGCTACAACTTTTTCGCGAACAAAGTGCAATCGATCTTAATGTGCTTTGTGCATTTATGGAACGTTCTCTATGTGCAACACAGCTCGACTGTCACAAAATAGCTTCATGGATTGCTTTAAAAAGACCCCTATGGAAGCCAAGAAGCTTCTCAATCATACCAACTCACTGGTAGCGACTGTCATTGACCTGTATTCTGCTACAGCAGAGGATCTCAAAACTGTGGCTTGTTTCTTAGTTTTCCAGGAGATAGGTGACTCACCAAGATGTGCAAAGTACCCTGTCAAAGACCTTCTTGATAGCGGGCACGCCCCCAATCAGAATCACAAAAACCATAGAGCTTCGTTTGAGTGTCTTCCTCGAGAATAATTCCAAGGCCAACAATTCCTTTCAGATACGGTAATACGTGTGGAGCGGCTTCCATGTGTTCTCTAAGGGCTTCCATAAACTGAGACAAAATATGTACTGCATAAACAAGGTCAAGTCGTGTAATTGTAAGATAAATTAAACGACCAACTAATCTATGATACTGAGCAACATCTTTTAGTAGATGTCCATCAGCTAAGGCGAGCTTATGGTTTTCTTCAATTGGAAACTCTGCTGGTTTGACACCTAGTAGACCACACTCCAGGAGTATCTCTAGTTCATATTTACGCTGGAACAGGAACATTCCCTGTGATCCCTGAGCCACCTCGATGCCTACAAAATATTTTAAGGGACCAAGGTCTTTAATGCTGAAACATGCATCTAAATAATTTTTGAAGTTCTTACATGCTTGGGCGCTATTTCCTGCAAGCACAATGTCATCTATGTAGACCAACAAGGCAATGAACACTTCTCCCTTTTGATAGACAAATAAGGCGTAGTCAGCATAGGAACGAACAAATCTATACTCACAAAGCCTAGAGGAAGGTTTGGCAAACCATTGCCAAGGAGCTTGTCGAAGCTCGTAGAGAGACTTTGACAATTTGCATTCCTTTTACTTGCTCCACTAGATGAAAAATCGGGGAGCCTGTGCATATACACTTCCTCTTCGAGATCTCCATGTAGGAAGGTATTGTTGACATCCATTTGATGCAAATCCTATCTTTTAGCTACTGCAACTGCCCGAAAATATCGCACACTAGTCATCTTGGCTATTGGAGCGAATGTTTTGTTTTAGTCAAACCCTTTCAATTTGATGGTCCCCATGTGTAACCAAACGGGTCTTATATCATTGAATGGACCCATCTGAGTCGTATTTCACCTGATATACTCATTTGCAACTAATAGGTTTTTTATTCGGTGGAAGATCTACGACCTCCCAAGTTTTATTATCTTCCAAAGCCTTCATTTCTTATGCCATTGCCTTCCACCACTGTAGATTGTTAACAGCTTTAGAATAGAACCTGGGCTCAACAACCTTTGTAATTACAGCTAAATATTGTTGGTGAGAGACTAAAAAATTAGTACTTGTGACATAATTAGTTATATGATAACGCATACCTGAGGACCCTTTTTGAGGAGGTGTAGCAATTGATATAGGGTCTTCAACTTGGGCACCGCAGAAAATAAAAACATCTAGATGCATCGGCAGTTTTTTGGACTGGTCTCCTCGTTTCACAACTTGGGTCGGTTCTAGTCCTCGTTAAGTTAGAGCTGAAGATGGATCCTCTGTTCGTAAATCGGGACCTGCAGTGGTTCGTCCTGCTGGTTGCACCTCTGCCTGCTTTGCTAGGCTGGCTCCATCTTGGGCCACGGCCTCTATAGACTATTCAGATATGGGGCTGGAGTTGCTAGAATGCTGCGCTAGCCCAAGTTTGATGCTCCCCCTTTCGTGGGATGGGATGGACCCATCAAATTCATTACCAAGTCCATTATAATCCTCAAAGTCATCATATATCATGCTAGTGCTTATACCAGTGTGACATTGCACCAAGTTGTTTGTATTCTTTGCTTTGCATTCAAAAGGGAAGATTTCCTCATGAAATGTAACATCTCTATTCATAAAATTTCCTATGTCTCCAAGTCATAAAGTTGCCATCCTTTCTTGCCAAAGGGATACCCCAAAAATATGCACTTTGTGCTTCATGATGCAGACTTATCTTTTGTTTTCAAACAGTTTTGAGCGAAACATAGGCATCCAAATAGTCGAAGATGGTTATAGGAAGGTTGTTCATTATATAAAATCTCGTGTAGGCTTTTCCCATTCAAAACTCTGTTGGGAGTCTGATTGATCACTTGTGCTGCTGTCAACACACACTCATCGCAAAAATTCAATGGCATCCCCACTTGAAAACGTAAGGCTCTTGCTAGGTTTAGAATATGCTGATGTTTGCATGCCACCCTACCATTTTTGTTGGGGGGTGTCTACGCAACTAGTTTGGTGGATTAGGTCATTGTCAAGATAGAACTTCTTCATAGGTCCATATTTAAACTTAAGCCCATTGTCACTTCTAACTATCTTGACACCCTTCTTAATTTGACTACTGTCATGGCCACAAACCCTTTTAATAACATTCCTACTTCACTTTTTTCTTTCATTAGGTGTACGCACATAGCCCTAGTAGCATCATCAGCAATTGTGGGGAAATAGTTTGCACCATAAGACGCCTTCACTATATATGGTCCCCAAATATCGCAGTGAATAAGTTCAAACAAATCACTAGCTTTATTTTCACTAATAGGAAAATGACTTCTAGTCTATTTAGGTTGGAAGCATACATCACAAACATCCTTATTGGTTCCTTTCGAGTTACCAAAAATTCCTAAATTTTTAAAGAAGGTGGACTTAATTTCATTAGAAAGATGCCCAAAGCGATGATGCCACAACGTCTCGACAGGATAACATTTACTTGATTCTTGACCTTCGATGCCCCTAAGTAATAATATAACCCATCTTTTTGCTCACTCATTCCAATTGGAGTCCTCGAATCCTACAAGACACACAAATCATCGAAGAATGTCACAGTGCAATCTAAATCTCTACACAGTTTAGCCACAGATAACATGTTATAGTTAAGCTCAAGAACATATAAAACATTTTTCAAGGACCCTATTCCCTCTAAGGTTAACACCCCTTTCTTTGCAGATAAAGTATGAGCCTTGTTAGGAAGACCTATTGGAATAGGTTGGATGTTCTTGACTTCATTAATTAAGCTCAAGTCACTAGTCATATGGCATGATGCTCCGCTATCGATCAATCATGGTGACTTACTAGATAATTTTTCATATCTCCCTTTTCGGACATTGATGAGGCTTAGCAGCCTTTATACCTGTTCCGAGGGCAGCCTCGGGATGCTGATTTGGATGACCTCTACTACTGACCCTTTGTCATTCACCACTGGTTCTACTTGAACTGCAGTAGCATGTGCGGCTTTACACTGCACAGACCCACGTCCTCATCCTCCCATTGCCCTGCCACCATGACCGCCTCTACCATTCCGACCACTATCGCCACGACCCCGACTTCCCTAATTAGGAGGATAGCGAATAATTTCATAACAGCCCGCCTTGTCATGTCCTTAGTACTCACAATGTTTGCAAGTGCTCCTCTTGGCTCCACCCAGTTTTTCTCTCACAATAAATGCCATAATAGTCTCGGTTCAATGGTCCCTTCCTAGCATGAGTCCCTTGTGATGCTCTTCTTGCTAAATCATGTTGAAAATTGTGTCTAAAATAGGTAGTGGGTCTAGGGCTAGAACTTGACTCCATATGATTACATAGGACTCATCATCTAGGCCTATAAGTAATTGGTGAGTTTGTTCGTCCTCCATCATCTTTACCACTTTAGCACAAACTCTAGACTCACTCTTTCCATAAGTGCATTGAGGGATCTTTATGTAAATACTCAACTCACTCCACATGCCCGTTAGTTTCAAAAAAAAATTCGACTAATTCGAGTCCCCCTTGTTTTGCCGCAGCATATAGGTTTTGAGTTGGTGAATTTTGGGCGTATTAGGTGTAGCATACCTCTTATGTAAATTTTCCCACATCATCAAGGCTATGTCAACATATGCTACCCTTGTGCGTAATTTTGGATGAATAACATTGATGATCTAAGAGCATATCATCGAGTTTACCATCTACCAAGTGTTGTATTTGGTCAGATCACCTCCTTCCTTCAATTCGGGTCTTTTTAGGGTTCCATCTATGATTCCTAATTTATTTTTTTGATCTCAAAGAGGTTGTAATTACATGTTGCCATAAATCATAATTTTTATCATTCAAGACAACAGATGTGATTGCTACTACAGGCCCTTCTGAGGGATGGAGATAATAAGGTGAGTGAGGGTCGGTCATCAATTTCTTACTCATGGCTCTGATACCATAAAGACATGATATTGGAGAATTTATTTTGATTTGGGCCATAAACGTGGCCTCTACTTCTACTTGCATTACCCCTAGTTCTAAGTCACGTACTTCTACATGAATTAGGAAAACACAAACCATAGACTATTACATGAATAAGGAAACATATGTTAATAATTAATTTCACAATAATTATTTTCTGATATGTTTCCAAAAGACGCTGGCTGGTGAGTAGAAATATTATTGAGAACTACAAAAATTATTACACAAATTAGTTAGATCTTTCAACGGAGTCACATTTAGTTTACAGGTTCAAAGCCAGACAAACTGTCGCAGACAAAATGCATCACAGAAAGAATAAGACAATAGGATGTAAGCACTTGCTATGAGTGCTAAAGCAGGGACTGCAGGAACTGTTAGAGGAACATATGCGACAGCCTCACATTATACAAAGTAAACCATAGGTTAGAATAAGAATGATGCAGAAAAGCACATCCCTTTATCAATTAGTTAAAGACATAAAGATAAATTTAAGTTATGCACATGAAGCATAGAGTGGTGACATCCGGGGCGCCAAGGCCTCTGCCTACTAAAATGTTAATTTTTGGAATCATGACTATGATTAGACCCAACCCCACCCCCCAAAAAAAACTAAATAACAAAATAACAAAAAACTAAAAGAAGAGAGAGAGAGAGAGAGAACATCACGTTATGGAAAATGGGATATATTATACATATCAAAATCAGAAGGTTTAGGTAGTATTTGGTTGGAAGAAAAATAGTTTTTACGAAAATTTATTTTGCATCGAAAATGTTTTCCTAACGAAAATTGATTTTTATGTCGCATTTTCTGTTGTTTGGTATAAGATAAATCATTTTCTATGGCAAAAAGAAAAAGGTCAACTGAATTGTTTCGGTGCCGAAAAATGTCGACTGCATGGTCGTAGCAGAGATAAATGTTGATCGAATGAAAGAATATTGAGCTTAAAATTCATATTTGGCCATTTTTCAATATTTCCTATTGAATAATCAAGTTTTGAGCTAAAATGTTGAAATTGGTTTAGTGACAAAAAGCATCAGTTGAATTGTTTAAGTGATGAAAAATACTGATCAAATTGTTATGGCAGAGAAAAAAGTTGACCAAATGAAGGAATATTGTGCTTAAAATCTGGATTTGAACCTATTTTAATATTTCATGTCCAATAATCAAGTTTCAATTCAAATTGTTGAAATTGTTCTAATGGTAAAAAATGTTGATTGTATTGTTTAAGTGGTAAAAAATATCAATTGGATTGTCATGGTGGTAAAAAATGTTGACCAAATGAAAAAAGGTGGAGTGTAAAATTTGTATTGGAACCTATTTTAATCTTTTCTATCTGATGATTAAGTTCCAACCCAAACTGTTAAAATTGTTCCAGTGACGAGCCAACTGAATTGTTTTCGTGGAAAAAAATGTCGATTAAATTGTCGTGGTTGAGATAAATGTTGACCAAATAAAATAAATTTGAGTCCAAAATATAGATTTGAGTTTATTTTAACCTTTTCCATCGGATAGTCAAATTTTGATCCATACCGTTGAAATCAAATTTTGCTTTTAAATTTTGGCTGACCATATTGTCAAAGAGTTAAAGAGAGAAAATTAATTTCCTATCTTCTCAAAACGGAAATCATTTTACTTCATTGAAGAGAAAATTATTTTCCTTGAAAAATAGTTTTCCATCCTTTATTATGCCAAACAACAAAAAATTGAAAACCCATTTTCTCGGAAAATCATCTTTCCCCCAAACATATATTACCTAAATACATGGCTAGCATCCTTAGAAAGGACAAATAAGTCCATAGTATTAACTACGAAAAATCAACATCACCAAAAAAAAAGAATGGCTACTATCCCAAAAATAGAGTTTCGACTCTTAATCAAACTTATCTTTAACGTGCTACAGAGGCATTTGCACAGCCTCAAAGGCATAACTAAATTCTTAAAAAATTTAGTTGCACAACATGAAATAGGGTGGATCTCGATTGTTCTTGCAAAAGAATTGCAATTTAACTTGAAAGATTCTTGCCTTTAAATAACCACTTAGAAGCGACACTAAATAGGAACATAGAAGTTGCTTGAACTGGTGTTACTTACACTTGGCCACTTCCAAACTTGTGCGCCTAAAATCTATGTTGCTGGGACTCAGGTATGGGTGTTGGACATGGGTACATATCCGGATGCCATACACACCTGTTTCAAAATTACATAATTGAGAAGTTTATTTGCAATCTAGACACAAGTATGGGAATACGGTATCAATCTTGTTACCAAAGAAAACAATTATTGCAATTTGAGGCACTATACAATACTATTTGCTTAAATACTAGGGTACTTTTTTGTTTTTACACATGAGCAAAATAACCCTTTTTTTTCATTTATTTGAAAGCAGTGAAAGGACTTTTAGATCAATATAAACCCTATAAATTTAAGAGAAACATAAGTCATCAAAACATTGGAAAGTGTACTTTTTACCAAAGAAATGTGAAAGTGCATAGACAACAGGGAAAAGCTCTGCAGCATTTATGAGTTATTTTCGGAGATTTTAAAGATATACAGAAGATAGGACCTATAGGAATGGATGCTTTGTACCACTTAACACTTGGTTTCTCTTTTTTTTTTTTTTTTCTTGATACAAATGAACTCTCTTTGAGAGTATTTTCAAGTTGACTTCATCTAAAAAGTCTAGGAAGATAACAGCGAAGGGATAAGGACTTCACACAATTAACAGTTAGGTACACCCCCTAACCCCAACCCATCTTCTCGCCAGCCACATATCCTTGGGAATTTTCTCTTCATTTGGTTCCTTAGCTTCCACGTTCATTTCAATATTGGAAAGCTAACATTTGGACAAAATGAGGAGAAACAGAGATTTGAAGAAGACCATGTAACATCTACATCTGGGGAACACGAATATGGGATCCCAAAAAATATGAATCTAAATGAATATTCATTAATCTAAACGAGACTTCACAATTAGATTTTAATATTTAAAACCCCTATGTTTGAATTATTCATCATTGCAGACTCATTTCAAAGGAGGTATCCTTGCATGCTCATAAGTCTTTGGCCCGTTAAAAGTTTTTAAGTTTTGTTAGAAAGCTATGCATAGGAATATTTTGACTTGTAATGTTAGAAGATGAGGACATATGTTAGTATGGAAGAGTAGAATCTCGTTGCTCGGGAATTGCCCACGAATCAACATGAATAATCAATCGGAGGCTATTAGACTCACCGTTGAATCCATGTTCCCAAACCCAAATTCCATGTGATGGCAGGATTAACGTGAGAGAAAGTAGGGAGTGGATTAGGGAGCTTTGCTTACTAGTTGCATATCTCAATCCCCTAATCTGACCCCCTTAAAATAGTAGTACAAAGCTTATAACTGATAATGAGTAGTTAATAGGAATGATTGATACATAATTAATCATTGCGTGATCACCCACTTAACATGGGTTGTCAATGGGATCGTTACACTCGATCAACATTTGATAACTTACAAAAGAGGGTGAAGATCTTGGTTAATAGGTGCTTTATGTGCAAATGGGATTTTGAATAAATAGATCACTAGCTACTTGTCAATTCACTATAGCATTTTGGGAACTAGTTTTTAGTTGCTTGGGAATTTCATGGGCGCTTATAATTACATTAGGAACCACCTTTGAGCTCAGGAGTGTTTCTTTGGTAGAAAAGTGGTAAAAAATAAGAATGACATGGTTGTACCCCACGTGATTTTTTTTGGAGTATTTGAAGAGAAAGAAAATGAAGAGTATTGGAGGGTGTTAGAACTTCTTTCTAACGCTTGAAAGACAATTTCATCAAGACTCTATTTTTAGGATAATGGGAAGTTTAGCTCTTCCTCTTTTCATGTGGTCAAGTTTGTGGATAGTTTGCATTTTGAATGCATATAGTCTTTTGAAGAAAGCTAGCTCTGCTTTTGATCAGTTGATCATTATATATTAATATAGATTGCATTTTCCTTATAAAAAGGGGACCCTAAGCCTTGCCATCCAATTAATTTACAGGAGATAACAAAAGAGAGGGGAATCATGACATCAAGAAAATGCACCATAGAAACAAGTGTCAAAAGGGGGAAGGAAAACACTTCCATTAAATTTGAACTCCACCTATTATGCATAAGATGCATAAAGAGAATGATGTTTCGATTTTCTATTAACTTATAAAACTAGAGGACCCGAAAACCCAAGATCTTGCTGCACCCATATGAGGAAGTCCTTCAATATTTGCTAAAGAAAGCCAAGTCCATAGGAGTTATTCCAAAACCAACGACACCGCAGAATGAAACATTTTGTGCTTTAAATTTCACCCACTCTTACTACTGATTAATAACCAACATCGCCCCTTTCCCCAAAAAAAATAAGAAAATAGAGAAAAAAAGGAAAGAAAAAGCATAAACTAAGTTTGAGAATAGCAATAAAGAATGAAGAATATGAAACATCACAATAGGTTTTCTTCTTTTCTAACAACACAAAAAAATAATATAATATAATAACAATAATTATAATAATAATAATAATAATAATAATAATAATAATAAAAATAATAATAATAATAGTAACAATAATAATAATGTTTATGTACAAGAGAGGATGCTGACAAAGCATCCCAAAAATATATTATCCACAAAATCAAAAACATCAATCACAATACATTCTCATGAAAAAGTAAATTTAACATTTTTGATAGCTCAACGAGTCCAAGTCTTAAACTCTTTGAGCAATTTCATAGGATTCTTTTGTCAATAAATTCCATTAGTTTTATCAACCAGATAGGCATGAAGACCTTGGGGTTCCATGGAAATTTTCCTTCAAGTTAAAGACAAATGATATAGAATTTGTTCAATAAATTAATTAGCTGAGGAAAAATAGGGGTTTCAATATACCGAAATTAATGCTTCTTTGGCACTTTTATGATACTAAGGAGTTAAGCTCTCACATTGTTTTCCATCAGGCACCAACCTCTTGTATCTGTGTTTAACAGGAGTGATGCACAGATTATTTTGCACCAATTTGACTATCAATGACCATCCACAATTATATCTAGATGTAATAAGAATTTTCTTTTATACTAAATATTTTGTGAGATATGAACTCTTCCTTCTATTATAATTTTGACTACCTATTGCAATTATAATAATATTATTTTAATTTTAAACATTATCAAAAGTTGCAATAATCTATAACTACCCAATAGCTATTATATTTGAATTAACATTTATACTTGAAATCAATTACCGAAATGTAACTCTTGAATAGCCCTTTTTATTAACAGTTACAATTGAAATTAATTACAAAGGATAGAGGTTATGTTAGGAGTAAACTTAGGCTAGGATGCAACTTAGGATGCTAACTAAACCACCATAATTGTGACATGTGGAATAAGTTTTACCATAGGAACTCCCTTTTTATATATTTATATATTCCTTCCCCGTTGAAAAATTTTGTTCAAAGTTTGTTGAGTAGAAGAAGCATCATCTCTTTTCTCATTTTTCCTTCCTTTGTTTCCCTTATTTCTTTCTATTTTTGTTTTTTTTTAGAGGGGGCATTCCTGGGTAAATGTCTCTTGAAGGCAAATGTCATTCCATCCTATTATATGGTATATGAATGGAAAAAACTGGTATGATGAAAATGTATAAGTTTTTATATCATCACATGCCCTTCTTCTTATTGATATCAAATATCCTTATGATACATACATCAGCCACATTAATGAAATCATAGTAGATACATTCTAGGAACTATGACAAATAAGATTTTACTTAGGAGTGGAACCTCAGATGCAACCTTTTAGAAAATTATGGACAATTCGACTCTAGAGCTTAAAATGTAGTTTTCATGAGCAATAGTTATGTGTGTGTCAAGAGGACTTCCTTCAATTTATCAACTTCGATTGCACATAAGCTGAACTATATAAGCCACTTGTTGGCTAGTTTTCTAGTTGGCACACTTATAGATAATAATTAAGGCCATGGGATTAGGAAGCCGCTTCAACTGAAAGATGGCTCAGTAAGTTTGCAAGCTAGGTCATGATCCGAAGGGCAATTTAGAGCTGATATACTCAAAAAAGTGTATATATATATATATATATATATATATATATATATATATATATATATATATATATATATATATATATATATATATATATATATATATATATATATTAGGGTGGCAGCGCAAAGGACCATGTTTGACTAATGAACTGAGTCTTCCATTTCCATGACTGGGTCAACATTTAAATAATAACATAGACGATCAGAAGATGTCATCTACAAACTAAAAACGAATGAGATATTGCTATAGACATGGAATAGAGTCATAATTCAAACATCATTAGTCAAATACCCCGATCAAATCTTAACTAGAGATTACACTAATTGAGAATAAAGAGAGGAATTGCACATTCTTTTGCAAAAAAGAAAAAATAAAGAATAGAACAAAAGTAGAAGAGAGAAAGTAGTGGGACCTTTTCAACAGGAAGGGTGAAGAAAGTGGTGGTAATTACAGTGATAAGGAGGAGGAGAAGGGTGATGAGGATGCAAGAGACATGTAAGAACTCCATCATTAGATAACAAGAAGAAAGCTAACTTTGCTACTTGTTTAGAGGCATCTTCTCTAAGTCGTCATCGACTAACCCCTATCTATCGTGCTTTCTTTCTCTCTCTTCCTACCCGATTCTCTTTCTGTAAATTGAGTCTGTCTGGCTACGATCCCCCCACTAGCCAAACAACTGACACGTAAAGTCCAGTGCTCGAGTTGACGGGTGTGGGACTCTCCGACTAGTCTACACTCTCGAAGAAAAGGGAGAGGTTAAAATAAAGGGTTCCTTAAGCAATGATGGGAATGTGATGAGATGTTCACGAAACTTTAGCTTAGACATTGAGAACTTATATGCTAAGATCTTAAGTAACTATTTAAAAAATAAAAATGGCATAATCTATAAAGAAAAATCCAACTTATATGTCTAAAGTATATTGCACTCACCAAAATTTAAAATAAAGCATAAATTCCATAAAAATCACTCTAATTTTATTTTAGGATCTAAGAGCAACTCCAGTGCATGACACAGGAGTTGCTGCTGGGTCCCGCGTTCCACCTATGCGGTTTCCAATGGACATTCCAGGTGACAGGGAATATGTGGGGGACTGCCTCTATGATTCTTCACGCATTTCTACTTTTTTGTCCTTGATGCGCACGAAACGTTGAATTTGGCTGCCCTTATCTCGGCAAAGGGCACGTTTCATCCCATAGCAACATAAAGAAAAATGGAAATAGTCATTGGGTTTGAACTGTTTGGCATGCAGGCTACAGGTAGTTGTTGGGTTTATTTGAACATTGCTCTAACAGTTGTTTACAAGCTTTATTTTTTTTAATTTTTGTTTTTATTGTGATGATAATCTTCTAATAAATACCTGCACATTTTTAAAGGAATTCACACTCAAATTAACATCATCCTACCCAAAACTGTAAGTGTGATAAAGATTGTGGGAATTTATTAAGTTAAGTGAGTTGAAATAATTTGCAATGTAAGTTTGTTGCTATTGATTACTTTAATTAATTATTTAGCTATGTCTATTTTTTTTCTTAAAGTAGAATTTTAATTATGTATTGGAAATACTAATGGTTTATTATAGTTTTATTTGTAGAGCAAATTTGAAAGGTTTATTTGAAGAATCAAGGAAGAAGTGAAGTCAAGTAATTTGTAAGTTATTTTTAAATTTTGTTATAAATTACATGTTGGTTAAATTTAAAAAAGAATTGTGTTAGAAATGGCATGTTGATTTAATAAGTTGACATAAATATGTTACGATTCAAAATTGTAGCAATTAATGTAAATGTTAAATTGACATGTTAGTTTTGTATTAATATTTTAATAAGTTTAAATAAATAAATATGCTAAAATTTGAATATTGGTTGTATTTTTGTAAGTGAATAAGTTTAATAAAAATGTTATAATTTAAATTTGAAATAATTACTGGTTGCATGTGTATATGTTGTAAGTGGCATGTTGATAAATAAGTTATAACTTTCAGAAATTACTTAGTTAGGATTGTCATGTTGGTTAATTTAAGTTAATAAGTTTAAATAAAAATTAGAATTTTTCTTTAACATAGGCACTTGTTTTTACTTGAACACCATAAGGTTGGCTTAACTAATTCATTGTAACTCTAAAAGGTTAAATCTCTATCCTATTAAGTAGGCAGAAGACAACAAACTAATGTGTAATCTACTTTTTATATGGAATTTCGAAATATGCGTAAAGATTCTACCAGAAGAAGAAATATATTTTAGTAGTAAGGACATTTCATTTTGGATTTCCTTCTTTTCTGGCAGGATGTCTGCTCTAATGATCATCTTTATCGAGCTCACAAGTTAAACTATCGGCCAGGAAATTCGGGAAGTTTATATTCAGCTACCTCGATGTATAAGTTATTAAAATTCCAACCCTGCGCTTTTGCAGTTAATATTTTAGTACCTCAAGGTTTAGTAACCTAATTTTTGGATACCCTCCATATTTTTATTACACCCCCAAACTTTTGAAGTATGAATTTTTAACCTCATTCTTTAAAAACTTACTTTTGAGAATTTTAATTTTGTGTATGAGAGCAACATGACTAAAAATAATTAATATAATTAATATAATTAATAATTAATTAAGCTAATTAATTGCATTTAATGCTTGGATCATCATTTACTTGTCCTGCTTCAAATTATTTACATATTATGTCCATCCAGAAGGATCCTCTTCAGTAGCACCACTATTAAACTATATCAATGATATGATTTTATAATTGAATGCTAAACTAGAAAAAATTAAAACTGAAGTTAAGGAGGTAAAGAATCAATTATTCATAATCCATCTTTCCCTAATCAACAAAGCTAGGCATAATGAAAAATTTGATTTAGGTATCCATTTGAGCATAAATATCCTTTTCAGAATCTAAAAAACAAAAGTCTCTTTTCCTTTATAAGATATTGAAATTGAAAAAAGAACAAACAGACAAATCAACTAAAAAATCATCAAAAAATATATAGAGAAATAAGAAGATGATGGAATATAGGTAGTATAATCTAGAGGAATTACATAATATGTTTGATAAAGAACAAAATCCAAAAGAATTAAACAAGATCATAAGAGCCATACTAGAAAAACAAAAAGTACTATATGATGATAATGAAAAGACAAACAATGTCTACTTCGCAGAAGAAATATATCAATAAATAAACCGAATTAAACTATAGAATCTTAGTGTTGCTTCTTCAAAAGAAATTAGGATTAAACTTGACGAAAAATATGAAAATTGATAGTTGAAAGTGAAATCAATGAAATTGGTGAAGAACTCAATATTGAAGAATTTGAATCCAATTTAGTTAACAATGAATTCCGAAACCCGAAAAAATTGTTGAATCATCTAGACGAAATGCCAATTTTATAAGGCCGAGTTATATTCCAACAGACCAACATCCAATTTTTCTTTTCGGTTTATCCCGAAGACATCCTTTAAAGAAATTAGCATTACTCGTATTAGTCAAACGAGTTATATCTTAAACATAGATGGAGCTCGTAATAGAGAAAAAATATTTTAACATTAGAAAAGGGGTACGAATAATGTCATGAACTTGAATACCACATGGACTGATAGAAATTTCCTAAATTATATAGAGTATATATAGTTTTTTTAGCACTGTAACTAACTGGTATGACTCATTAGATGAGAAAGATAAAAATATATTAAGAATGATGAAAATACTAGCTAAAATGTTCAAAAAATTATGTAAGCAAATCGAAACTGAATTTATCAAAGCTAACCTTAATTCCGAAGATGGAGCTAAAGAGTGGCTAAGAAAGATGAATAACCTGGAGATGTGAGACATGAGATATCTAGAAAATGATATTGCTGAATTTGGTCAATATTATTACAAAATTGGGCATAACTAAACTAATCTTGGTATGTGTTCTGACAAATTACCTTGCCTGATAAATGCCTTAATCAATGAAAAATACATTACATGGGTTGAAAAAATGGATGTCATTAACACTCTTGGATCAATAATCTCTTATGTAAGAAAGTGACTTAATGGTCAATGTATTGACATTCAAAAACAAAAGAAAATGAAGACATAATTTCTAGCCTATTGCGATAATGCTAATCAATGGGGGGAATGAACCTGAGGAGAGAAGAAAAAGGAAATTTTATAAGGAAAAAAAAGCTTTAACAAGCAAAGAGGAGAAAAGTACAAAAGAAAGTGTTAATAAGCCAAGTCTCAAAAGGTGTAGATTTGTAAGAAAAGCTGCTTATTGTCCTACAAAAAGAAGTAGCTATAAGTGCTGGGCGTGTGGAGAAGTAGGGTATTATGCAAATGAATGTAAACATAGGAAGAACAACAATCTTATTAAAACTTTGGATAGTTTAGATTATTTTGGGCTTGGTGGAGAAGAAGCACTAGATGTAGCCCTGAAAAACAAGGGAATTGTTGAGATAGTAGGGGAAGAAGAATATGAAAAAAGTGACTATGAAGAAGATTGTCATATGAAGGAAAGTAGCTTAACTAGTCTTGGCGACCTTCAAGGAGAAGAATTTACTATAGATGATGAGAATGAGCACGACAAAGGAGATTTAGTCCTTTCCACAATTTAGAAAGGCATGATCTAAAAACAAAATCAACCTTTCCATCGAAGAGTAAGTACGTATGCAAAATGCTCGAAGAGGATTTTGAAATAAAATAATGTGAATAAGATGTGAGAGAAGTTAATCTCGTTAACTGGGAGATATCCTTGAGCATAACCAAAATAGAAAGTACAGGTTTATTCATGTTAGAAGTATCCAAATCCAAATTACACCATTACAATGTTATGACGAAAATATTGATCTCTATGCTTTGCCCTGTGATATCAAACATGTAAAATTTAATAACCAAATCATCGTAGGAATTAGTACCAATTTGCGTAATGGTTCAATGAAATTCAATAACTGACCTGGATATTGTGTCTAAAAGGTGAATTTACCAAAAATTTCTATCCCTTAAGATAAAGACAGTTAGGATGGATATGAAGAGAGGAGGTTATCCACTAAGGATGTTTTGGTAAATAATATACAAATTAGATAATAATATAGGCCTAAAGTCTAAGGCAATAATGATAAAGGTCGAAAAATTTGAAAGTCCTACTCAAATGCAAAAAAATCAAAGGACAAAATCCAATCCATAGGAGATAAAAAATCATTAGGTCTTGGATACCTAAGTTTGCTAATCCCACAAAAATCGATAAAAAGAATGCAATAAACATGGATAAGAATGGAAAAATTAGCATTAAACCCCAATTATTAACAAGCATGAGTACAAGATTAGAATATAGATAAGGATCTTCAATAGCTAAAGTAGAAGTTAAAGGCGATGATACAATTAGTATGGCCAGTGGAATCAGTAGAATGAATTTTGAATCCGCAAGACATAGTGTGAGTGGAAGCATGAGTTTGGATAGAAAGGTCACCGGGTACAAAGCAAGGACAATTAGTGAGCTAAGTATAAGGATGAATTAGACAAAACAATGACCATGGAGATAGATTACGAAGTCAAAACAATAACCATGAAAGACAATATTAAGAATTTGATAAGTAAGTCAAAGAACATTCGTCAAAATGATTAATTAGGAATAGTGAGAATCCTCATATTGGTTCTGCTTTCATGGTAAGAAATCATGCCGAAGAAAAAATAGGAAAAACTAGAATGTAATCAATTACAAAAGCTTAATGATAATATTGTCTTTGAAGGTTATTATCCCTAACAAAACAATTCTTTTCAACAGAATTCAAGGAGCCTCCTGGTTCCCAAAAATAGATTGCAAACGTGGACACTTATAGATAAAAATAGATGAAGAAAGCATTCCTTTGATGACTTTTAGTGCCCCTCAAGGCCATTATGAGCGGGTAGCAATGTCATTTGCACATAAAAATATGCCTCAAGTTTTCTAAAGAAAATTGGATAATATCTTTAAAGATCTTAATCACTATTATCTTGTTTACATCAATAATATCCTTATCATTTCTAAGACCATATAACAAGACAAAGATAATGTTATGGCTATCACTCAAGACCATTGATCATGGTATTATCCTCAGTAGAACACTTGCATTTATATTGAATAAGAAATAGAGTTTTTAGGTCTAAAAATAAAAGTTGTGTCTCAAGTGTATATTTTGGAGAAGTGGAAAATTTCCTGAGAAAATTCAAGAGATGAAGCAATTAGAAAGGTTTCTTGAATGCCTTTCGTATGCCTCAGATTTGATTAAAGATTTAGTTAAATTGAGAAAACCACTATAGTAGAAGGTTAAGAAAGAAGTAAGTTGGACATGGATTCCTGGTGATTCCAAGATTATTCAAAATTTCAAAAGATCTGCAAAAACCCTCATGTTCTTAATTTGCCTAACAAAGGAGGTCATTTAGTTCTTGAGACATATGCCAACAATGAGTACTACAGTCTGATGCTCAAAATCAAAGAAGGAGAAAAACTCCACAAATATTATAGTGACACTTTAATAAACAAGAATGCAACTATCTTATGATGAAAAAAGAAATCTTTGCAGTCATAAGGAGAATTGAAAAGTTCTTAATATTTTTAGCCCCAAGACCTTTTGTTATTCGAGCGATCACGAAAGAATACTTGGTTTTGTGAAAAAATAATTTATCAAATATGTAAGTGCAAGGGCGACTCTATGTTCGCAATTACGACTTAATCGGTTTTCTTTCTCTATTGAACACATATGGGAATCGCAGAATTCTATGGCAGATGGTTTAACTCGTGAGCTCGACAATGGTAATCATCAAAGTAGAACTCCTATCAAAAAGGGAGAAAACCCAAAATGAAATGTCATTACCGCTAGAATGGGTTTCTCCTTTTAGTAGAATCCTTATGGATATTTTATAATTTTATACAAAATATAGATCATGCTTTGGTTTTCTATCTTCTACCTACAAAATAGTATAGAGATTCAACATTGTACAGTGAAAAATGAAATACTTAAGGTGTCCTTATGACGTTTAAGTAAAAATAAGTTCTTATGGGTAAAAGAAATGGTTCAATGACAAGTATAGAGCCTACAGCAACTATTGTCATAATTATTCCAATGAAATTTGGGAGTCATGGAGTGCTATGATCTTTTTTCCTAATAGATCTAGAGTAGGTGTTAGATTTCCAACAAATTGATCCTCTTAGATGACCCCATCATGAACGCCTGGGAATATTGGATGGTACCTTACCTCATGGAAATCACTAATTTGAAGTACTTATTATTCTCAAGTCTAGCTAAGTTTCGACAGTGCATGTTTAAAATGATACATTGGATTGTTACATCTCTTAATCCAAAGTACCAACCCATTATCATGCTCAATTAATTACTCTAGAAGATCCAGATGATCAACGATAAGAATGATTTTTAGAATGACTGGAAGGAGTTAGTGATCTTGTTTTAACAAGAGCCATTAGCTTTTAACACATTGATCATCAAATGTAGGCATTGATTGAACGCGGAAGAATGCTAATGCATTGTGGAAACACCAATTTTATGTATCATGGTGACATTAATGAATGTATGATGGTAGAAGGAGCCACTTCAGAAGATGTCTTTGATTAGCCTTTTGATTTTGGAGTTGTATCTATTAGAAAAAATGAAGAGATACCTATATGATATTTTTGAAAAATGGGATCTAGAGCATCTTCAACTTGATAAATATTCTAATGATTATCTAGATAAAGATGGAGTTCAAGACATTATTGGAGATAAGGGCATGGAAAATCTTAATGTGGATAAGTGGTCCTGTCAAGATTAAATGCTTTGAAAAGTTGTTGCACCATTATGTGTTATCTTATGAAGTGTCAAGCCAGTAAAATAATGGAGTCTACTATAGCCATGTAAAAGCATCTCCTAACAATATGCGGACTATAGCCATTAGGGCGTCCTACATAATCGATCTCCTCTATGAAAGGAGAAGTTGAGTGTTGCAAAGGGATATAGTCGTATGAACATACTTGAGCAAAAGAGAAGTCATGTATCTCTGTTTCTCTATGGGCAAGCATCTTCAATGATCTTAGCTGATTAAATCTCTTTTTAAATCGTTCTATTGTAATATTTCAATTTTTAAGCTTTTAATAAAAGAAGTCTCATATTAGGGAACATTCTTCAATCGAACCTTACGTCTTAAATATTATATTTTCTTAATTAAAGTTTCACTACCCCTTAAAAACATAAGAACTTGCTTATTGACTGCAATCCGAGGTAGGAAACAAAACAGATCTATGTTATGGCTGATCTAAGGAAGGTGTGGCCAATATTAGGGATCTCTGTAAAATAGAAGCATGAGTACAGCACCGATTAAATTCAGATAGCAGTCAAAACTCGCGAATTAAGCTTTATTATGCTGCTAATCATGGTGGGTCTATAATTAAAGAAAACATAGTATTTGTGATATAAGTAGTAAATTGTGATGACTAGTACTAATCTAAACATTTTAAGAAGTTTAATCAATTAGAGAAAGCAGATTTCTTGAAAGGCCTCGAAATAGTTTATTTGCATATTCTACACAAATTTCAAGTCGTTTTGTTATTTCAAAAGTTCTGGGTAGAAAGTCTGAAAATGAAAATTCAAAAGGTAGTGCAAAATCAAAGCATAATATTTCAAGCTACTTAAAAATTAATGCGAAAAATTCGAGTTTTGAAAAGTTATTATACTAAATCTCAAGGTACTAATTTGTTAACTGGTTAGAAAATTCTTCGATCCTTGTATATGTTTAATACAGAAAGAAAACTGGTTAAACCATAATTGCCAATGCCGAAGTTGCCCTTACTCTTGTATATTTGATGAATTCTTTTTCAGAAACCAAGTATTCTATTACAGTCAGTTCGAATAAAAAAACTTTTGGGGCTAAAAAGGTTAAGAATGTTTCAATTTCTCTTATGACTCGAAGAATTTCTTTTTCCGTATAGGATAGGTGGATTCTACTTTGTTAAAACTTCCACTATAATATTTGCAGAGTTTTTCTCATTCTTTGTGTTTTGCTCATTGATGGCATCTTTCTCAACAATCAAATCATCACCTTCATTAGGCAAATTAAGAACATGAAGATTTTTACACATCTTTTTGAAGTTTTGAGCAATCTTTGAATCACTAGGAATGCGTGTCCAACTTACTTCTTTCTTGAGCTTTTGTTATAGCAGTTTGCTTAATTTAGCTAAATCTTTAATAAAATCTAAAGTATAGGTAAGACATCCCAAAAGTCTTTCTAATCACTTTCTATCCTCAATCTTTTCTGAAAAGTTTTCTTATTTTTTTCTAAAATATAATTTTGTAGAATGATATGCCCAGCTTTTAATTTTAGTCATAAGAACTCTATTTCTTGTTTAGTACAATAAATGCACTTGTTCTTAGCAGGGATAATACCATGATCAATGTATCTTTGGTTGATTGCTAGAATGTCATCTTTGTGTTGTTCTATGGTCTTTGAAAAAGATACGAATATCATAGATATAAACAAGACAACAACTATTAAGATTTTTGAATATGTTATTCATTCTTCTTTGGAATATTTGAGGTGCATTTTTAAGAAAAATGACATTACTTTCACCCCGCAAAGTTGTTGAGGGGCACCACAAGCAGTCAGAAAATTTTTTTCATTCATTTTTATTTGCTAGTATCCGCTATAGTACATTTTCGAGAACAAAAAGCTCCTTGAATTCTATTGAAAAGAACTATTTTTCCCTAAAATTTAGGAAGATCATCATAGTTAAGTTCTTTGTATAATTATTCATGTTGTTTAACAATATGCTCTTTAATGGATAACTGTATTGAGATTGTTAGTGCTACTTCACATTGTGCAAGGATTACTTTCTCACCACACTGGTTGCGTGTAAACCCAATCTTCTGATAAATGTATACTTTATTTAATTTGTCAATAAGAATCGAGTGACCATTTATTGTGAATATGATTTGGCTTATTGTTTATGTGGATGAGAATATAGCCTTCAAAAATTATTTCCAATTATTATATTCTGGAAGGGTTGAGCAGTAGCCAATAGAACTGGTATAATGCATTCTTGGATTTTCCTGGATAACCGTTTTACGGCTTCATTACGGCTCATTATGCCATTATTAGCTAGTCTTACTTGTAAAGGATTCCTTGTTTTTTTCCGCATGAATTCTAAAAATATCTCTTTTCAAAATAGACAGAACAACTACTATTTATATGAACACACGATTCAAATCTATTATAGCCTTGTAAACATATATTTAATTGGATATAAATAATATTAGGATTAGTATTTGTGACTTCATAGCATATCTCCACAGTGTTATTTTTAACTAACTCATCCCTCATTAATTGGCTCACTTAGAATCCTCGTTTTGTACCCAATGTCATTTCTATTTAAGATCATAGTTCGATCTACACTGTGTCTTGCAAGTCTAAAACACATTCTACTAATTTCACTGGTTATACTTCAATCATTCTCCCAATTTTGATCATGTACTCACACTTCTTAATAGCTGGAGTTCAATGGTAATTTTTCTATTCTCATCGATTTTTATTGCATTTTTCCTGTTAATTTTTTTGGGATTGGCGAAGATAGATATCCAAGACATATCAGTTTTGCTCTCTCGCGGATTGGATTTTATCCTCTGAATTTTTAACTCAGAGTAGGACTTTAAAATTTTTCTACCTCTATCATTGTTACCTCCGTCTTTAAGTCTATGGTATTGTCTAATTTGTAGACTATTTTCCAAAACATCTTTAGTGGGTAACTTTCTCTTCATATCCATCCTAATTTTTTTTTATTTTAAGGTATAGAACAATTATGGCATCTTCATCTTTTAGGCTCACCAAACATTTGGGTTTGAAATTGAATACTATTGAACCATTAGACAAATTGGTCATGATCCCTATGATAATTTCATTATTAAATTTGAGGTGCCTAATATCACAATGGAAAGCATAAAGAACCATATCTTTATTAGAATATTATAATAGTGACATGTCGGCTTAGGGAAATTCTACTGGGGATGTGTAATTTGAACTTAGACATTTCCAACATGGATATACCTATATTTTATATCCTTGTGACTATTCAGTCTTGTAACATGCATTTAATTCCTCCATTACCCAACTCTTTGCTCGTAATAAACTGTAACTTCTGCGATTTTAATTTGGATTTTTGGTTACTTTTGTAGGAAATAAGGTTCATTTAAAGGATGGTGGAGATTGAGTTCAAACTGATTGAGTGAAATGCACCTCCTTTGTTAGAGTTGAGACGATTCACATGAGGAGTCCTAGGTATAATTAAGCAATTGAAGAGCACAGAAGCAAGAGGAATTGAAAAGTCCAAGTGAAGAGGGATGCCATAGGTAGTTGTGCTTAGGGACACGCTCATGGTCACCACTTTAGGATCCCAAAGAAGAGGAGAAAAAGTCAAGAGGTGGCCATCGAGTAGCTGAGGCTATGGCCACAGGCCGTGGTGCCCAGCCCTCCTAGCCACGGCTGGTCATTCCTATGGCCCCAATCGTGGCCGCTCGGGTCACTTTGACCATTTTGGCCACGGTGAGCTGTTATCTCCCCCACTCATGTGTCATTTTTTCGTTGGTTTTTGTCCATTATAAAATGGGACTTTGCCTAATCGTGGGATCATTTGCGATTTTTAGGAAAAAAAATACTCTCTCTAAACTTCTATGGTTAAGCTACGATAGGGATTAGGACTGGAGGTTAATGTTGTTGATTTCTTGAGGAGATTTTGAAGACTAACCCTCACCTCTTTGTGCCAAATTAAAGTTCGGCCTTTTTTCTCTCTCTCTTGCTTAGTTAATTGGTTATTATCATTGATTATGTCAACTCGTGATTGCTTGATGATGTGGATAATGATTAGTGAGTAGTTTTTCTTGCTTGGGTTGGGGTTATGAGCTAGTGTGCTTAAATAAATGTGACTATGTTTCCTATTTCCTTGAATTTCTCATTTCTAGAAGGGACCTCTCCTTGATCATCAACTGTTTAATGAAATGCTCGACAGAGCATTTCAACTATTAGCTGAAGCTAGTGGCCACATTGAACGATGGCTTCATGCTTAGCTTGGTGAAAGGTTATCTGCCTTAGGTCCAATTAAGAATACCTCATCAAAATAGGTGGCATTTATGGATTAGGCCTACCCTCGACCTTCGAGAGAAAGGAGGGTACTCCTCAAATGAGATGAACTACCCCTTTAGGGTGTGAGTTAGCTAGGAAAATTGGGAACTAGCCCTTAGTTAATAAGATAGGCACACTAGTAATCTAAATCCCCAACCCATGTCCTTTAATATAGATTATTAGTCCACCACTTTCTTGGTTTTAATTAGTCATAAGAATGCATTCTAACTTAATGATTCGCCAAGATTAAATCTCTCACTTAGCTTATTACTTCTAGCCTATTTCCCTAAGAACATAACCATCAAGTCTACTACGCTTGTCGTATGCTTGCAGCATGATTTTAACTTAGAAATAACCGATTCAACAAGTTTTTGGTGACGTTGCTAGGAAAAAAGGTTCTCTATGATATCAAAGTTAGTTCAAGAGATTTGAGGCTCTTTTTTGTTTTTCATTTCGACCCTTCTTTTCATAGTTGCTATCTTTGCTCAAAATTATTTACCACTCTTGGTAGTGTTTTTGGTGCATGCTCGTTAGAGTTAAGGAGCGATAAAGCTTAATCCCATTGACCTCGAAATTGAGGGTATGGCCCGAACATGCTAAGATAGAGCAAGAAGACAAAGAACGCAAAGGAGGGAAATAAGGGATATGGAGTAAGTCAACATAGAAGCTTTTAATCCTAGCACCACCTCCCTATGGGACTTTGTGATGTTGCAACCGAATGCCATGCCATTAAGCATCATAAGGCCCACGGTAGAGGCCAAAAACATCCAATTCAATCCGGCATTCATCATTTTGTTCAAACAAAATCGGTTCGATAGCTCCCCTATAGAGAATCCTAATGATCACATTTCCTCGTTTTTGAGATATGTGACCCTATCAAGGTGAATGAGGTGTTGGATGGTGCAATTTCCCCTTCTTGTTGAAAGCCCTAAGTCATGGTTGATGAACGCTTGTAAATTCTTTCACCACTTGGGATGAGCTTTCCAAGGCATTTTTGTGTAAATACTTTCCTCATGGGAAAACTGGCAAGCTTAAGAACAACCTCACCTTATTCACTCAAATGGGGGGGGGGGATCTTTATATGAAGCTTGGGAGCATTTCAAGGAACTTCTATGGGAATGCCCTTACCACAGTATACCTAATTGGCTGCTTGTTCAAAGTTTTTACAATGGCCTTCATCAATGCGTGAAGATCTTTATTGATCTAGCCACCTGTAGGGCACTTATGGGGAAGCCAATTAATAAAGCTAAGGAATTACTTGAAGAAATTTCCAACAATTACCATTAGTGTAGTGAATGGTACAACCCTAAGAACGGAGGATGACTTGATGTTGATGTATTCACTGTGCTAGCTAGTAAAGTGGATGCCTTATTTCAAAAGGTGGATCATCTCCAAACAAACCCTCATAAGGGTGCTTCGAGTGGGCCATTTGGAAATGTGAGTATTTGTGAGGCATGTGGAGTCCAAAGCCATGTTTAGTAGTGAGTGTTAACTTGGTCATTCGATCCAAGACTTGACCGTCAAGCAAGCAAATGCCTTCCAATATTTCAATAATAGGCCACTAAGCAACCCTTACTCAAACACTTTCAACTTGAAATACAAGAATCATCTAAACTTCTCATATAAGAACTCCAATCCACTTCCCCATCCTTCAACACAAAATCGAGTGCACCCACAAGGATTCTAATACAAAGCACTACATTTCGCACCCGCTCAACCCCAACAACAAAAGTCTGACTTAGAGAGCTTGATGGAGCACTTTATTTAAATACAAACCAAGAAATGAAGCCCTTGATGCGTTCGTGATCAACTAAACTTAAGTTTGCAAGCATATCCACTCACCAAAAGATGATGGAGAATCAATTGGCTCAAATAGCTCAACAAGTGAATCATTACTCCTATCCCTAATGGCATCTACGATGTCAACCGGAAACAAATCCCAAGGGGCAAATGAATTCCATCTCATTGAGAAGCGGGAAGACATTATAGGGCACAAAGGAGGCTCTAAAGGGAGATGACGTCCATGTGGAGGAGCAAGATGTTGAGATTGTGGGTGAGAAGGAGGATAAGAGTGAAAAGGGTGGTGAATTAAATTCACACCATGAGAGCACCAAGCCTATGCTAGTTGCGCCATACAAACCACTAATCCTTTCCCCCAAAGGCTAGCTAAGGCCAAGCCTGAAGCCAAATTTGAGAAATTTTTGGAGGTTCTTAAGAAGCTTCATATTAATATTCCTTTCTTAGATGCTATCTCGGAGATGCCTTCATATGCCAAGTTCTTAAACATATGCTTTCCAACAAGAAAGCATTTCAAGAGAATGTGATGGTTTCTCTCATAGAGGAATGCAGTGCTATTCACCAAAACATGTTACCACCAAAACGCAAGGATCCGAGCAGTTTCTCGATCTCATATGTCGTAGGTGATATTGCTACAATCAGACATTGTGTGACATTAGAGCAAGTTTGAGTCTTATGCCTTATTCAATATGAAAAAAGCTCCAAGTAAGGAACTTAAAACCCACCAACATTTCCATTCAACTTGCGGATTGTTTGGTGAAATATCCAATAGGAATCCTTGAAGCTTTACCGTTACAAGTCGGGAAATTCTACATCCCTTGCTGCTTCATAGTAATGGAAATGAAAGAAGATGATCAAATTTCCATCATCTTAGGATGAGCACTCCGAGCCACGACCTGGGCCATAATTGATGTTAAAAATGAAAAAGTGTCCCTCTAAGTTGGGGAGCAAAAACTTGATTTCAATCTCGTACACACTATGGCTAGCCCCAACATGAAGAATGCTTGCTATTAGGTGGACAAAAGGATGGTGAAGGAGGAGTTGGCTCTTCCTAGGCCTCTAGAGGAACCCCTAGACGCTTGCTTGGTTGGTGCTCATAAAGATGAGATGGAAGTTCAGTCGAATGAGGAAAGGGGGATCTACTTAAAGCTTCTAAACTACTCCACAAGCTATCAGCAAGGAAAGGTCTCTAGTGTGAAAATTCATGCTCCAAAGGAGGATAAAAAAGGCACCCCTGAGGTGGAGTTGAAGCCATTGCCCTCGTACCTAAGGTATGAGTACCTTGGCCTTAACCATTTGTTCCTCGTTATTACTAGTACTAACCTAGATGGCTTGCAATTTGAAAAATTATTGGATATACTTCGTCAGTATAGGAGAGCCATTGGTTATAGTGTTAATGATATTGGAGAGATTAGTCCAATGGAATGCACACGCACAATGCACCTTGATGAGGGTCATAAGCCCTCTAGGTAACCTTAAAAGCGAGTAAACCCTAATATGTAAGAAGTGGTTAAGAAAGAGGTTGTCAAACCACTTGATGTTAAAATTATCTACCCCATATCAGGTAGCAAGTGGGTTAGCCAGGTGGAAGTAGTTTCTAAGAAGAGGGCATGATTGTTGTCAAGAATGAGAAAGATGAACTTATTTTAGCATGTGTATTGATTATAGGAAGCTCAATAATGCCAGTCGAAAATACCATTTTCCCTTCCCCTTCATTGACTTGATGTTGGTAAAGCTAACTCAGCATTCTTTCTTTCGGTACTTGGATGGATACTCTGGTTTCTTTCAAATCCCTATCCATTTCAGTAATCAAGAGAAGACGACATTTACATGCCCTTATGGTACCTTTGCATACTGAAGGATACCTTTTGATTTACACAATGCCCTGGCTACCTTCCAACATTGTATGCTTGCTATTTTCTTGAAGTGTGAAAAACATCATGCAAAATTTGTATGGATGACTTCTCGTTCTATGGAGCCACCTTTAATGTGTGCTTATAAAATTTGATTAAGGTGCTCCGTAGATGCGAATAGGTTAACTTGGTGTCAAATTAGGCAAAATGAAACTTTATGGTTTAAGGTGTAGTTCTTGGGCATGTTCTAGCTAATAGAGGCATTGACGTGGATATCGCTAACATGGAGGTGGTTGAGCATTTGCCAGCCCCCCAACAATGTTAAAGGGGGATGAGTTTTCTTAGTCATGCCGAGTTCTACTGTCGCTTTATCAAGGATTTCTCTAAGATCGCCAAACCTATCACCCAACACACTCAAAAGATGCCCCTTTTGTGTTTACTAATGAGTGTCTTCAAGCTTTTGATATAATCAATGAGGCTTTGATATTAGCTTTTATTATCTAACCACCCGATCGGGGTCTTCAATTCGAGTTAATGTGGGATGGAAGTAGCTTCGGTGTGGACCTGATTTTGGACCAAAGAAGAGATAAAAAACCATTCATGGTCTACCATGCTAGCAGGACTCTTAATGAGGCCCAATTAAGCTACTCCACTGTGGAGAAGAAGACATTGTCACTAGTGTTTGCTATTGAGAAGTTTTCTCAATAACTCCTAGGGTACAAGGTGATAGTTTGCACCGCTCACTCTACCATTAAGCACCTAATGGAGTCTTGTGTATTCTCATTACCATTTTCTCAAAAAAAAAAAAAAAAAACTTCGACACAATTTTACAGGGCAAGCTACGGCAGCCTTCCCTAAGGCCCCCGGCCGTTGCCTCAGTTGCAAGAATAAGTGGCGAAAAATAAGGAATTGCAACGGCTAGCCATGCACAGGTCCCGGTCATAACCATCCCTTTCTTTTATTTTGCTTTCTTCTTCCTCTTTAAGTTAAAAGAGGGGGATGGGCATGGCCGGGACTTGCACATGGCTAGCCATTGCAATCCCTTGTTTTGGCCACTTGTTCTCACAACTGGGGGGTATGGCCAGGGGCCTTAGGGATGGTCACTGTAGCTAGCCCTATAAAATTATGTGGACATTTTTTTTTTTTTAAAGAAAATGGTGATGAGAATACACAAGACTCTACTTGCCTCCTGAGAAGTGCTCTTTTAAGGACTTGAGCACGACCTTTGAGTTTATCACTTGGAGGAGAGGTTTGGGAAGGTATAAACAACCTTCACCTAAATTGGATTGCCGATAATGTAAAGCTTAAGTCTTTGCCAGTTCACTTTTAATACGGCAGAGGTGACACTTTGAACTTCAACCGCCCCACAAGGGAACACCTTGAGAACCTTGAACGGACCGGACCATCTCAAGCATAACTTTTTAGGAAATAACTTGAGGTGTGAGTTAAACAATAAGACTAAGTCTCTTTCCTTGAATTCCCTCCTTAGGACGCATTTATCATGCCACATCTTCATTTTCGCCTTGTATACCCTTGAATTCTGATAAGCATCGCATCGCAACTCCTCAAGTGCTTTCAATTGTAATATTCACATCTCTCTCAAAGCCTTAAGATTAAAATTTAGTTGCTTGATCGCCCAATAGGCTCTATGTTGCAATTCTATAAGCAAACAGCACAGTTTAGCATACACAAGTTAGAAAGATGTGGTCCTAATTAGGGTCTTGCAGGCTTTGCGACAGGCCTATGTACACCATGGAGCTTGTTTGACCAATCTTTCCTTAACTGGGTCACCATCTTGTCCAATATGATTTTGATTTCCCTATTTGAGATCTCCACTTGGCTAGTCATTTGTGGTTAATAATCCAATCCCTTCTTATGATGCACCCTGTACTGCTTCAACTTTCTGCACTATGAAGTGAGTTCCCCCATCACTAATCAAAACCCTTGGTATGCCAAACCTAAAGAAGATCACCCTTTTGAAGAACCTGATAACCACCCTAGCATCATTTTGTGGGGCTTGTAATGGCTTTCACCTATTTAAAAACATGGTTAACGAATACTACGATGTGTACTCGTTCAACTTAAGGAAGGGGAAGGGCCCATGACATTGATGCCCCAAACATCAAAGACCTAAGCTTCAAGGATATATTCAACGAACATCTCAATGTGCCTTGTCCAGTTCCCTATTTCGTGGCATCAATCACAAGCTCAAGCATAAGCATTAGCATCTTTGAAAAGAGTGTGACAAAAGAAACTAGCTCAAAGGATTTTAGTGGTGTTCTTGTCAACACTAGCATGGCCTCCATAGGATGAGTCATAGCAATGAAAGAGTATGGATTGTATATCTTCTTTGGAAACACATCTCCTTGTGATTCCATCTCTGCAAACCTTACACAAGCAAGGGTCCTCCTTAAAGAAAGATTCAATTTAGGAGAGGAACTGCTTCTTTCGATTGGAGTTCAAATTGGCGATAAAATGCCATATACCAAGTAGGTTACTATATCTGCATACCATGGGGCACTTCCTATAGCCAAGGTAAACAAATGCTTATTCGGGAAAAGTCATCAATTGGCAAAGTACACACTTTATAATTCTTATAGTCAACTGGTAATCGGGAGAGGTGAACTGCGACTGCATTTTCGATGCCCTTCTCATCCTGAATCTCTAGTGCTAACTCTTGGTGGAAGAAGACCCACCTAATGAGCCCGACTTTACGTCTTTTGTTTCCATTAGGTGTTTGAGGGCGGAGCGATCAGTGCAAACTATCACCTTGAACCCCAAGAGTTATTGACAAAACTTCTCAATAGCAAACACTAGTACTAACATCTTCTTCTCCATAATGGAGTAGCTCGATTGGGCCTTATCAAGAGTCCTGCTAGCATAGTAGACCATGAATGGTTTTTTATCTCTTCTTTGGTCCAAAATCGGACCCACAACGAAGTCACTCGCATCGCACATTAACTCGAATTGAAGACTCTAATCGGATGGTTAGATAGTAAAAGCTAATATCAAAGCCTCATTGATTCTATCAAAAGCTTGAAGTCACTCATTAGTAAACACAAAAGGGGCATATTTTGAGTAGAGTTAGGTAATAGGTTTGGCGATCTTAGAGAAATCCCTGATAGAGCGACAGTAGAACCCAGCATGACCAAGAAAACTCATCCCCCTTTAACATTGTTGGGGGGGGGGCGGCAAATGCTTAACCACCTCCACCTTAACGATATCCATGTCAATACCCCTATTAGCAAGAACAGGCCTAACAACTACAGCTTGAACCATAAGATTTCATTTTTCCTAATTTGACACCAAGTTAACCTATTCGCATCCACTGAGCACCTTAATCAAATTTTACAAGCACACATTAAAGGTAGCTCCATAGAACGAGAAGTCATCCATAAGAATTTCTATGATGTTTTCCACACTTCGAGCAAATGGTTGTGTAAACCAAAACACATCCTTCGGTACACAAAGGTACCATAAAGGCATATAAATGTCGTCTTCTCTTAATCACTGGAATGGATAGGGGTTTGAAAGGAACCCAAGTATCCATCCAAGTAACAAAAGAAAGAATGTTGAATGAAGGGAGGGGAAAATGGTCTTTTCGAGTGGCATTATTAAGATTCCTATATTCAATACACATGCTAAAATAAGTTCGTCTTTCTCATTCTTAACAACAATCATACCCTCTTCTTAGGAACTACTTCCACCTGGCTAACCCACTCGCTATCTGTGACGGGGTAGATAATTCTAACCTCAAGTAGTTTGATAACATCTTTCTTAACCACTTCTTGCATATTAGGGTTTACTCACTTTTAAGGTTGCCTACAGGGCTTATGACCCTCATCAAGGTGCATTGCGTGCGTGCATTCCATTGGACTAATCTCTCTAATATCATTAATACTATAACCAATGGCTCCCCTATACTTACGAAGTACATCCAACAATTTTGCAATTTTGAGGCCATCTAGGGTAGTACTAATAATAACTGGGAACATATGGTTAAGGCTAAGGTACTCATACCATAGGGACGAGGGCAATGGCTTCAACTCCACCTCAGGGGTTCCTTTCTTATCCTCCTTTGGAGCATGAATTTTCACACCAGAGACCTTTCCTTGCTGATAGCTTATAGAGTAGTTTATAAGCTTTAAGTAGATCCCCATTTCCTCATTCGACTAAAGTTCCATCTCATCTTTTTGAGCATCAACCAAGCAAGCTTCTAGGAGTTCCTCTAGAGGCCTAGGAAGAGCCAACTCCTCCTTCACGATCCTTTGAGGGTTGTCCACCTAATAGCAAGTATCCTCCATGATGGGGGTAGCCATAGCGTGCATGAGATTGAACTCAAGTTTTTGCTGCCCAACTTGGAGGGACACTTTTTCATTTTTAACATCAATCATGACCTAGGTCATACCTAGGAGTCGTCATCCTAAGGTGATGGAAATTTGATCATGTTCGTTCATTTCCATTACCATAAAGCCACAAGGGATGTAGAATTTTCCAACTTATAATGGTATAGCTTCAAGGATTCCCATTGGATATTTCACCGAACAATCCGCAAGTTGAATGGAAATGGTGGTGGGTTTCAAGTTCCTTACTTAGAGCTTTTTTCATATTGAATAAGGCATAATACTCAAACTTGCTCTAAGGTCACACAGCGCCTAACTAATAGCAATATCATCCACGACACATGAGATCGAGAAACTACTCGGATCCTTGCGTTTTGGGGGTAACATGTTGTAGACGATAGCATTACATTCTTCTATGAGAGAAACCATCAAATTCTCTTAAAATGCTTTCTTATTAGAAAGCATATGTTTAAGAACTTGGCATATGAAGACATCTCTGAGATGGCATCTAAGAAAGGAATATTAATATGATGCTTCTTAAGAACCTCCAAAAATTTCTCAAATTTGTCTTCAAGCTTGGCCTTAGCTAGCCTTTGAGGGAAAGGATTGGTGGTTTGTATGGCTCAACTAGCGTAGGCTTGGTGCTCTCACGGTGTGAGTTCAATTCACCACCCTTTTCACTCTTATCCTCCTTCTCACCCACAATCTCAACACCTTGGTCCTCAACATGGACTTCATCTCCCTTTGGAGCCTCCTTTGTGCCCTCTAATGTCTTCCCACTTCTCAACAATATGGAATTCATTTGCCGCTTGGGATTTCTTTTTGGTTGACATGGTAGGTGCTGTTAGGGACAAGAGGGATGATTCACTTGTTAAGTTATATGAGCCAATTGATTCTCCATCATCTTTTGGTGAGTGGACATGCTTGCAAACTTGGAGTTTAGTTGATCACGAAATCATCAAGTGCTTCATTTCTTGGTTTGAGTTTGAATGAAGTGCTCCATCAGGGTCTCCAAGTTAGACTTTTGTTGTTCGGATTAAAGGGGTAGGAAATGTAGTGCTTTGTATTGGAATCCTTATGGGTGTGCTTGATTTTGTATTGAAGGATGGGGAAGGGGATTGGAGTTCTTGTATGAGAAGTTTGGATGATTCCTATAGTTCGGGTTGAAAGTGTTTGAGTAAGGGTTATTGGGTGGCCTATTGTTGAAATATTAGAAGGCATTTGCTTGCTTGACGTTCAAGTCTTGGATCAAATGACCAATTTAACACTCACTGCCAAACATGGCTTTGGATTCCACATACCTCACAAATACTCACATTTCTAAATGGCCCACTTGAAGCACCCCATGAGGGTTTGTTTGGAGACAATCCACCTTTTGAAATAAGGCGTCTATTTTACTTGCTAGCATAGTGAATGCATCAACATCAAGTCTTCCTCCGCTCTTAGAGTTGGACCATTCTCTACACCAATGATAATTGTTGGAGGCCATTTCTTCAAGTGATTCCTTAGCTTTATTAATTGGCTTCCCCATAAGTTCCCTATGGGTGGCCAAATCAATAAAGATCTTCACGCATTGAGGAAGGCCATTGTAAAAACTTTGAACAAGCAACCAATCAAGTGTACCGTGGTAAGGGCGTTCCCATTGAAGTTTCTTGAAACGCTCACAAGCTTCATATAGAATTTCCCCCCCACCTGAGTAAATAAGGTGAGGTCATTCTTAAGCTTGCCAGTTTTCCCATGAGGAAAGTACTTACATAAAAATGCCTTGGAAAGCCCATCCTAAGTGATGAAAGAATTTATGAGCATTCATCAACCATGACTTGGCCTTATCCTTCAATGAGAAGGGGAAGAGGTGCAATCAAATTACATCATCCAACACCTCAATCACCTTAATAGGGTCATATTTCTCAAAAATAAGGAAATGTGATCATTAGGATTCTCCATGGGGAGCTACCGAACCGATTTTTTTTGAATAAAGTGATGAATGCCGGATTGAATTAGAAGTTTTTGGCCTCTACTGTGGGCGTTACGATCCTTAATGGCATGGCATTAGGGTGTAGCATCACAAAGTCCCATAAGGGGATGGTGTCAGGATTAAAAGCTTCCATGTTGACTTGCTACGTATCCCTCATTTCTCTTCTTTGCCTTCTTTGTCTTCTTGCTCTATCTTGGTGTGTGCCCTCAATTTCAAGGTCAATGGGATTAAGATTCATTGCTTCTTGACTCTAATGAGCATGCATCAAAAACACTACCAAGAGTGGTAAATAATTTCAAGCAAAGATAGCAACTACGAAAAGAAGGGTCGAAAATAAAAAACAAAAATAAGCCTCAAATCTCCTAAACTAATTTTGATATCCTAGAGAACCTCTTTCCCCAGCAATGTCACTAAAAACTTGTTGAATCGGTTTTTCTAAGTTAAAATCATGTCGCAAGCATACGACAAGTGTCGTAGACTTGATGGTCATGTTCTTAGGGAAATAGGCTGGAAGTACTAAGCTAAGTGAGAGATTTAATCTTGGCGAATCACTCAGTTGGAATGAATTCTTATGCCTAATTAAAATTAAGAAAGTGGTGGACTAATAATCTATATTAAAGGACATGGGTTGGGGATTTAGAATACTAGTGTGCCTATCTTATTAACTAAGGGGTAGTTCCCAATTTTCCTAGCTAACTCACACCCTAAAGGGGTAGTTCATCTCATTTGAGGAGTACCCTGCTTTCTATCGAAGGTCATAGGTAGGCTTAATCCACAAATGCCTCCTATTTTGATGAGGTATTCTTAATTGGACCTAAGGTAGAAAACCTTTTACCAAGCTAACCATGAAGCTATGTTCATGTCTAAAATGAACTAACCTATCCCAAATCACATTCATTGATGTCCTATCGTTCAATTTGGCTATTAGCTTCCGTTGATAGGTGAAATGCTCGAAAGACTTAATGATCAAGGAGAGGTCTCTTCTAGAAATGAGAAATTCAAGGAAATAGGAAACCTAGTCACATTTATTTAGGCACACTAGTTCATAACCCCAACCCAAGTAATGAAAACTACTGACTAATCATCATCCACATCATCAAGCAATCACGACCTGACATAATCAATGATAATAACCAATTAACCAAGTAGAAGAGAGAGAGAGAGAGAGAGAGAGAGAGAGAGAGAGAGAGAGAGAGAGAGAAGAGGCCAAACTATAATTTGGAACAAAGAGCTGATGGTTGATCTTTAAAATCTTCTCAAGAAATCAACAACGTTAACCTCTAGTCCTAATCCCTAATGTAGCTTAACCCTAGAAGTTTAGAGAGAGTATTTTTTTCTAAAAATAGCAGATAATCCCAAAATTAGGCAAAATCCCATTTTATAACAGGCAAAAACCAACAAAAAAATGACACATGAGCAGGGGAGATAACAGCTCACCGTGGCCAAAATGGCCAAAGTGACCAGAGTGGCCACGTTTGGAGCCATGGGAATGACCGGCCATGGCTAGGAGGGCTTGGTACCACGGCTCATGGCCACGGCCTTAGCCACTCGGCGGCCACCTCTTGACTTTTTCTCTTCCTCTTTAGGATCCTACAGCGGTGACCATGAGCGTGTCCCTAAACACAACCACCTGTGGCACCCCTCTTCACTTGGACTTTTCAATTGCCTTTGCTTCTGTGCTCTCCAATTGCTTAATTATGCCTAGGACTCCTAATGTGAATAATCTTATCTCTAACAAAGGGAGTGCATTTCACTCAATTAGCTTGGACTCAATCCCCACTATCCTTCAAATCAACCTTATTTCCTGCAAAAGTAACCAAAAATCCAAATTAAAATCATAGAAGTTACAGTTTATTACGAGCAAAGAGTTGGGTAATGAAGGTATCAACTGTATGTTACAAGACTAAATAGTCACAAGGATATAAAATATAGGTATATCCATGTTAGAAATGTCTAAGTTCAAATTACACATCCCCAGTAGAATTTCCCTAAGTCCCCTTGCCACCATTATAATATTCTGACAAAGATATGGTTCTTTATGCTTTCTATTGTGATATTAGGCACCTCAAATTTAATAATGAAATTATCGGGATCATGACCAATTTGTGTAATGGTTGATTAGTATTCAATTTCAAACCCGGATGTTTGGTGAGCCTAAAAGATGAATATGCCATAATTTTTCTATACGTTAAAATAAAAAAAGTTAGGATGGATATGAAGAGGAAGGTACCCACTAAAGATGTTTTGGAAAATAATCTACAAATTAGATAGTATGATAGACTTAAAGATAGAGGTAACAATGATAAAGGTAGAAACATTTGAAAGTCCTGCTCTACATAAAAAATTCGAAGGATAAAATCCAATCTACAAGAGATAAAAATTGATATGTCTTAGATATCTAGCTTTGCCAATCCCAAAAAAATTAATAGGAAGAATGTAATAAAAATCGATGAGGATGGAAAAATTACCGTTAAACTCCATCTATTAAGAACTATGAGTACATGATCAGAATTGGGAGAATGATTGAAGTATAACCAGTGAAATTAGTAGAATGTGTTTTAAACTTGCAAGACACAGTGTAGATCGAATTATGATCTTAAATAGAAAAGACATTGGGTACAAAACGAGAATTGTAAGTGAGTTAATTCATGAGGGATGAGTCAGTTAAAAATAAGACAGTTCATATATGCTATGAAGTCACAAATACTAATCCTAATATTATTTATATCCAATTAAATATATGTTTACAGGGCTATAATAGATTTGAATTGTGTGCTCATATAAATAGTAGTCGTTTTGTCTATTTTGAAAAAGGATTTCTATTTTTAGAATTCATGTGAAGAAAAACAAAGAATCCTTTACAAGTAACACTAGCTAATAATGGCATAATGGGCCACAATCCATGAAAATCGGAGGAGTCTAATGCATTATACCACTTCTATGGGCTACTGATCAACCTTCCCAGAATATAATCATTGGAAATAATTTTCAAAGGCTATATTCTCATCCACAGAATGAATAAGCCAAATCATATTCATAATAAATGGTCACTCGATTCTTATTGACAAATTAAATAAAGCATACATTCATCAGAAGATTGGGTTAGCACGCAGCCAGTGTGGTAAAAAGATAATCCTTGCACAATGTGAAGTAGCATATTGTTGAACAATAAGAGAAATAATGCAAAGAACCTAACTATGATGATCCTCTTAAATTTTAGGAGAAAATAAGTTTTTTTCAATAGAATGCAAGGAGTTTCTTGGTTCTCGATAATGGACTATAGCGGATACTGGCAAATAAAAATGGATGAAAAAAAAAATTCTCTGACTGCTTTTAGTGCCCCTTAGCGACATTGTGGGATGATAATAATGCCAACTAGTCTTAAAAATATACCTCAAATATTCCAAAGAAGAATGAATAACATATTCAAAAATCTTAATAGTTGTTGTCTTGTTTGTATCCATGATATTCATATCTTTTTCAAAGACCATAGAACAACACAAAGATGACATTCTAGCAATCAACCAAAGATGCATTGATCATGGTATTATCCCTATTAAGAACAAGTGCATTTATTATACTAAACAAGAAATAAAGTTCTTAGGACTAAAAATAAAAGCTGCACATATCATTCCATAAAAACATATATTAGAAAAAAATAAGAAAACTTTTCAGAAAAGATTGAGGATAGAAAGCGATTAGAAACACTTCTGGGATGTCTTACCTATACTTTAGATTTTATTAAAGATTTAGCTAAATTAAGCAAACTGTTATAACAAAAGCTCAAGAAAGTAGTAATTTGGACGTGGACTCCTAGTGATTCAAAGATTGCTCAAAACTTCAAAAAGATGCGTAAAAATCTTCATGTTCTTAATTTACCTAATGAAGGTGATGATTTAATTGTTGAGATAGATGCCATCAATGAGCAAAACATAAAGAAAGAGAAAAACTCTACAAATATTATCGTGGAAGTTTTAACAAAGTTGAATCCACCTATCCTATAATGGAAAAACAAATTCTTCTAGTCATAAGAGAAATTCAAAAGTTCTTAATCTTTTTAACCCCAAACATTTTTTATTCGAACTAACTGTAATAGAATACTTGGTTTCTGGAAAAGAATTCATCAATTATACAAGAGCAAGGGCAGCTTCGGCGTTGGCAATTATGACATAACCAGTTTTCTTTCTGTATTAACATATACAGGGGTCGAAGAATTCTCTAGGTTGTTAACAAATTAGTGCCTTGAGAATTAGTATAATAATTTTTCAAAACTCAAATTTTTCGCATTAATTTTTAAGTAGCTTGAAATATTATGCTTTGATTTTGTACTACCTTTTGAATTTTCATTTTCATAATTTCGACCCAGAACTCTTGAAATAACAAAACGACTCGAAATTTGTGTAGAATATACAAATAAACTATTTCAGGCTTTTCAAGAAATATGCAAATGTGAACAATTATGGGCGTTGCACATGAATTAACATAGCAAAATTGGACCTAAAAAATAGTTTCCATAAACTTTAAGGGTTCATTATGTTTGTTACCACATAAGTCAAAGTACCGTATAGTTGTTTCTAAAAAGAGAATCCTTAAAATAGTTTATACAAAACTTAAGATACCTTTGTGGAATAAATTATCTTTTGGATCATTGAGTATAACACAAATAAATTTCCAAATCCACGATTTCTAGTAAATATTTTTAATTCCATACAACTTTAGGTAAATATTTCTTAGGGCCGAACTTGACCAAATATAGATTTTAAAATTACTCTAAGCACCCTACGTTTTTAATTTTTCAATATCTAATCCCAGTTGTCAAAGACTTGCTTGCAAAAACTTTGAAAAAATTACACATTGATCCATTGAGGTAAGATGTGTTAATTTCTGGAACCGATGACTTTAGTAAATAATTTCTAGAACTGACGTCATTTGCGATAAATAATATGCTGACCCTTTTTCAGTGCCAAATATGAAAATCTGGTCAAAGTAATAAAAAGTCATGTGTATTTCCATAAATACGACTCCTTGTCAAATATGTCTTATACAATTTCATTTTTTAAAAAAAAGTCAGAAAGGTAAAACCATTCGTCTCTCTATCATCTCTCTCTATGAACCTTTATCAATTCTCATCTCTCTATAGTCTCTACAGCTTCACATCTGTGAACCGACCTCCATACCTTGTGGGGTTTCTTTGTCTCTCTCTAGCTGGATAAGAAAAATCTATCTCTGCCGTCTTATTGATGCAATATTCTAAAGATAAGGCCCACATCAATTGACTACCAAGTGGGAAAGAAGAAAAGGGGCAGGTGTTGAAGATGGAGTTCTTTGGTCCCCATGCAAGGTGCAAATCTGAAAGGGAAGAGCATGGGAAAGCAGAAAAGTCTGGTGAAGAGGAAGGTAAATAACTATAAAAAATTTCATCTTTTTACAAAAGTGAGGAATATTTAGGGTTTGGTGCCTGATTTGGGTTAAAATATGATATTAATAGGGATTAGTGAAAAATTATAAAATAATTTGTTGATGATGCTGATTTTGAACAGTTGGTGAAATGCAATTAACAAATGCATACCTAATAATTTTGAAAAGATGCTGAAATTAGGATTTAGGGATAATTGCTTCTATTGACAAAAGTGGTGAAATTAGGGGTTCATGAAATTAATGGGTTACAAAATCATGCTTGTGTAAAATTGGGGATAATTTGTTGTGCTTGAGTAAATTAGAGCCTGAACCTAGGGTACTTTGCTTTGCTTGACTTTGAAGTGAATGTATGATTGCAGATTTAATCTTGGGTTGTTGAACTAATCTGTATATATGAATCCATGTTGAATTGGGTTCTTGATATGCTAAATTAAATGAGATGGTTAAATTGGCTTCTCATATCCTGGACATAGTTCATGATTCTCTGTTTTTCTGATTTTTTCTGTATGTGGCTTGTAGGTTGAAAAGAATAAGGTATTAGGAATTTATTACGAAGGTAATATATTTGTAATTTCAAATGCAGATTTAAATAGATATCAGACGATTGACCTTCACTGAGATGCTTATGTAGAGGGTAAGAAGTGTGGAGTGGATGTATCTGAGTACTTTGGGTTTGTATTTTGTCCTCCTAGTTCAAAAAAGAAGTTGCCCTTGCAATCTAATAAGGATTGGAGAAACTTGGTTAGTATTTGAGAGTATGATGGAGGTATGATTCCAATATAGATGCTAGCTTTGAGTACTCCTACTATGTACACCTTCGTTGTTCAACAATTGTAACCTAGCCAAGCAGGCCCACTAAGCAACCTTTTGAACCTGTAGTTGCTCCTTCTATTAATGAGGGTAAGAATGATTTTGGAACAGTTGAAGTGGAGGAATATGAAGAGATAGTGTGCAAGAGGCAAGCTAAGAAATGGGTTGACAATCTTATTATAACCCCAAATAGCTAGCCCAATGGCTCACCTAACAAAAGTAGAAGGCTTGCATCTAGAATTCAAGGCCCAAAATCACTAATGCAAAAATCAAAATTAGTCCACAAATATAAAGAGTCATGTACTAAACCTGCTGCCCCTGTATTTTCTCAGCCCACAAATCAAAAGTTGCCCAGTAGCCTATAAATGAAATCACCTATTGCTGCTAAACCTAGTCCAACCCCTGCCCCTGTAGCTTCTTAGCCTCAACCTACTGCTTCGCATTTTTGTCCACTTCCTGCCCCTTTATCTTCTTAACCTCTCTCTTCTATACATGAAGACCATGAATCTGCTCAGCTTGAATCACAATTACCCAAGTTGATTGTAGATTTGCTTGCATACCTTTCCTCTTAACCTGGATCAACATCTTAACTTGATCTTCCATATTTAGATGCAAGAAATGTTAGTTTAGGAGGGCTAGAAGCTTATGATCTTAGGGATCTTAGTCAACCTAGATAGGTATCTGACTATGATTATGATGGGGAGTTTTAGGAAGGCAGTGTAGGAGGGATTGATGATAGTGATTCTGATGTCTGTCTTAATGCTTATTTTGATGCTGAAGATATGCAAGAGGCTTCTAAAGAAGAAGAAGAATGTGATAAATCTTTGGTAGATTCATATGGAAGTGGCAGTAATGATGGAAGTAATGTTGATGAGTTATTAAATGTTGATTTAGAGGAAGAAATACCTAGGCACATTGATGCTGATGCTGAGGATGAAGATGGAAACCCAACTGAAAATGTGTAGAACAAAATGTATCAAAATGAAATTTTTGGGCAAGAAACTAAGATGGTAAAGTGTCTATAGCTGAGGGGGACATGTTTATGGATGAAGATCAATGGAGCAAGCTGATTAGAGAGTTTGCAATACATGAGCCATTTGCATTACAAAGGATTAAGAATGATAGGTTTAGACACATAGCTATGTATAAGGTTCAAACTTATTCGTAGAGAGTGCACTACCCCAGATTGTTAGATGGTGTCACATAGAAAATCAAATCATTGAATAGCTCCCATTATTGATCTAGATTACAAGAGAATAAGATGGCTTCACATCCATGGGTTGCAGAACAACTTGTGCCATATTTTAAAGCAAATCCTACTATACAAGCTGGAATATGCAAAAGCTAATTATAGAAAGGTATAGAGTTGCTGTTCTCAGGTACACTTGTGACAGAGCAAAGAAGCTTCTAAAGTCATGGGTGGATGGTAAGCATAAGGAGTCTTATGTAAGACTCGTGGAATAAATTGAGGAAACCGAAGAGGCTAATCCAGGGACTATAACTTCTTGCATCTCTCAAGGCCCTGAAGATGCCCTTCTTTTTAACAGGATGTTCCTTTCATGTGGGGATAAGATCACTGGGTTTAGGAGGGGCTATAGGCCTTTCATTGGGGTTGATGGGTGTTTTCTTAAGGCCCATACAAAGTTGCGTTGTTAACAACAATGGTTCTTGATGCAAACAATGGTTACTTCCCCTTAGCATAAGGGATATTTGAGACAGAGAATAGGGACAATTGGGCTTGCTTTTTTAGGGCTTTGAGGATCTGCTTGGATGGGAAAGATTTATCCAAGTACACATTTATTTTAGGCAAATATAAGGTATATTTGTATGATTCTTTTTATGTCGTTATTTATGCTAATTACATTTATTTTGTCTTTTGTGAATTCCCTCTAAATTAAAATTGTATTATAATTTACGACTTTTGTACAAGGTTGGTTAAGGCTTTTGCATATATTTTTCTATAGTGCAATAGCAAAATTTGTGATGTACACTACTAAAAGAGCTTTAGTGCTGAATATGCAGGTTTTACCTAGACTTTAGTTTGTTATTTATTTACATTCAAGCATGTACTTGCTTAGATAGTGTTGAAACTTTAGTGCTGAAACAATGCTCACTGTTGCTGCAAGTGCAAAGCTGCACTTGCTGTTTTGGACTACCTATAATGCTTACAATAAGCACGCCCACAACCAAGCAATGGAAGCAATAAAGAGAGAGTCAGTGGTTGCATATGAGTGGTCACTAGGTGAGCCAGTTGAACACTGGGCTAGGTACACCTTTCCTATTCACCTTAAATGCCTTGATTATACTACTAACTTTATAGAATCTTTCAATGGGATGATAGAGCTTTGTAGATACAAACCTATTTTTACTCTTTTAGAGGAGATTAGAGGACGTTTATGAAAACAATAGCAAATAAATTTAAGGTGGCTAAGTCTTGGCCTGGTCATGTGCTTCCAGAGTCAAAATGATTATAACCAAAATTGAATTGGATAGTAGGGGTTGTGTAGTCACCCCTACTAGTAGAAGTGTGTTTGAAGTTTTAGATAACAATAGTACATTCATAGTGAACCCAGCTCAGCATCACTGTGATTGCATGACGTGGGACATAAGTGGTATACCTTACAAGCATGGGATAACATGCATTTTGAGGGAAAGGCAAGACATTAATTTATATGTTCATGAAGCATACACCATCAAGTCATACTTGCAAGCTTATAATGTCATTAAAGATCCCAATTTTTGGAAAGAAAGGAAGTGTCCTAAACTAGGTGCCCCACCAGTTCAACTCAAGAGAGGTAGACCACCCAGTGAGATAAGAAGGGATAGAACTGAGAGAAGAAAGGTTTACACCAGAAGTAACACCCTTAGATGTAGCAAGTGCAAGCAGTTTGGCAATAATTCTAGGAGTCATAGAGAAGGCAATGTGCTTGACATAAGGAGAGAGTGACAAAAGAAGAGTTGGTAGGCCAAGTAAGATTGATGAGAACACTTTAAAGAAGGCAAAGAGAACACAAGGTACTTCATATCAACCAACATTGCTACACCATCTTTATCTCAACTAACAAAATCAAGAACTTCTTCATCTCAACCAGCAAGAGCTCAACCTTCTTCAAGAGTGCAACCTTCTTCAACTATGCAAACAAGATCTCAAACTACTTCATCTGGGCAAACCAGATCCCAGACCAAGCACGCTTGAGATACCCATTTTTCAAACTTATTGTCATCATATAATATTATTTATTTTATACTCATAAAACTCTCCTCCTCTCAGTTTCTAGAATGTTTTGCTACCCAGTGGGAAAAGAATGTTGGAATATTGGTGCCCAGCTGCTGTGGAGACTATCGTGTGCCAGTCTGATGTAGATTTTGTGTTGCTAAAATTTGATATGTCCTTTTTCCATTCACCCTTTTTTTAGCTACATGAACTCTGTTTTTGTGTTTGGGTTGCTAGTTTTGTTATACACAACTTGATGCATAGTGGCTTCCAATTAGCTAAGTAAAGGCATGAAATGCTTATAGGTAAGCCAAATGGATGTTAAAGACCAATCTTAAAGAATTCCCAATTAGAAGAAAACCTCCAATATAGATGAATCAATACTTAAAATGGGTGACCAAGAGTTAAATCCAAGAGGATATCTTTAGGATAAAGGTTAAACCACCACCTAGATTAAACCAACCCATCCTCTAACCCTCTAAAGCCTTAGCACCAAGGATTATATTAAAGGGAAGAACTCAAATCACCACCCTCCTTAGAGAGATAAAGAATTTGATATTTTGAAGAAAACCAAGCTTCAAACTCTCATATCATTCATCAAATTTGAATTTTTATATAGGTAATTAGGTCTATAAATACCCAATAAGAGAGGGAATTCACTGTACATTAGTAGGGCAAGTGGTACTATAGGAGGCTTACAAAATATCCTAGGAAAATAATTTAAGATGCTTAAGATAATTACAATCACTATGAGTTGTATTTTTCAGGATTCATCCTCCATCTTCTAGAGGGCCATGAGTAGGCTGTACTCCTCCAAATGAGGTGACACCATTTGTTGACTCTTCCCTTATGTGTGAAGAATGATTCCACGCTAATTGATCTCTAAAATTACAGTGTTAACTTGCTCAATTAAGCTGAAATTCAAAACTACTTATTTTCCAGTCCTGGACCGACCCTTACTTAGTATTTGGCCCATAACTTCCTGAATACTTGGATTTTAAGTGTGATTCAAAACTCGTTAGAAACTAAACATTTGTGGATTTTGACCCACGTATAATTTATATAAATTGGAGCTCGTTTGCATGGTTACATTTGAGCTAGAAATGATGTAAAGTATTCTACTTAGAGACTAAAAATGAGCTAATGAGGTAGTTTGGAATGATTAAGTGGTCAAACTCCTTATTTAGGGCTACTATTGGCCCAACAACTTTTTCTAACCCTACTTGGACCTTCTTAAGGGCCCCAAGTCAATATTGACCTACAGTCAATATTAGATAAACTTGGTTCAAGACCTTTAATTGAGAAGTAGGCCTAAGCTCGAAAATTGCTCCATATGAAACCCTCCCCCTTGAAGAGGATTTGCCCTCAAATCCTTGGGGTTGAAATTCAGATATACCACCCTTACTAACTTGTTGTACCCATTGAGTTTGAGAAAACTCATTATGCTAAGCGTACCATCCTTCTTGAGCTTGTATGAATTGTTGAAGGATTTAGGAGATACTCTAATGGGATGAAAGATCTTTCCAACAGTTATGAGCCTATTGAAAATTTTAATATACTCATCACAACTCATCTCAAAAGGAGTTTTCTTATCATTCACAGGCTTAAGTTATGGAGACTCACTTTTGTGGGTAAAGAATTTGAATGATCTTTGTGCCAACAAGGGTGAGAGTTTCACATTTTGCTTAGAAGGACAAGTGATTTCTTTGTGGAGGTTTGATTTTTGTAGGGTTTGAGGTTAAGGAGGATTTAGAGGATTAAGAGTAAGAGTTTGGTTATGGAAGTTAGATTCCTTATAAAAGACAATCTTGGGGTTAAATTCCAATGGTCTCCCAAAAATTAGATACCAAGCATCCATGGAAAACATAACATAGATAGCATCATTCCTCAACTTGCTTATTAAAAATGAAAGTAAAGTTTACTTACTGATATTCACCTCAATTCCCAAATTGGGACAATGGAGAGGATAAGAGTGAGATTGAGAGACAATAAGTAGTATAACCTCCAAGTTGGGATTTAATTCAACTTCCTTTTCTTTAAGATCCAAAAGGATCTCATTATTTTTCCTTAACCTCTTCTTAAAACTTGCTAGGCTTTTCTTATTCTTGAACTTGAACTTAAACCTCCATAGTTTCTTCAAAAGAATGAACTACTATAGACTCTATTTGAATGGGAGCTTTAAGGGAGCTCTCATTCTTGGCTAAGTTCTATCTTGTGTTAAAAACCCAAAATAGGCTTACATTCATCTCGAGGCAATATCTTATCTTGAAGAACAATTGGTTTTTCTTCCAAGAATTCTTCTTCAATAAGTTGAGTTGGATTGAATCTTACATGCATGTGTGACTTGAGCTTACTCCAAGTCATGATTTTGGGCTTGCTTGAAGAGATCTTTCACTCCAAAGTTATTTAAGCCAATAGTAAGCATAATCTTGGAGTTTTTGAGTAGCAATCAAGAAACTCTCTTCATCAAAAAATTCTTTAGCCTCAAAATAATGTTCAAGTGTTTGAACTTATCTCGAATAGATAGTAGGATCCAAACTAATACCATGAAAATGAGGAGACTCTTTTATGGCCTTTATCAAATGTGCCATTTACTTGCTAAACTCTCTCATTTGAGCTTGAAACCCGACAATGACCCTATGTATCTCACTAGCCATGGTTATAAGAGGCGAAAGTGAAGAGAAGGGAAAATGAATGAAAACAAGCGAAGCACGGACGTGCTATAATAAGCACGGTAAGAAATCGCAGAATAGAGTGGCACGATCGTGCTCTATGACACGAGGGGTTGTGCGAAATCTCTTGAACAGGATTTAAGAGTGCAGGAAGGGGGCACAATCATGCCAGGTAGCACAAGGTGGTTATGTCAAATCTCTGGGTCAAATTTTCAAAGTGCAGGATTATGGCACGGCCTTGCCAAGTAGCACGGGGTGGTAGTGCCAAATTTCTAGTTTCATATTTTTAGACTTTTTGTTGAGTTTTAGGGATGTATTTAGGTTAGGATTTTTGTTTGGGCTATAATAAGGGTTCTTTGTGGACTAGATAAGAGATTTAAAGAGGAAGAACTAATAACAAAATAGCATAGAAAGGGGAAAAGTTTAAGCAATTCCAACACAAGGATGGTTGGAATGGATGCTTATCAAGAGATAGGATCATTATGCCCAGATACCAATTGATGCGGAATGGACTCGCTCTAATACCAAATGATGCGGATTGAATTCCAATTGACCAAACAAATGAATGAAATGTTTGTCAATGAGCCTAATGGATGTTGAAGACCAATCTTCTACAAAGATAAATCAAGAGAGAGAATCCCAATTAGAAGAAAACCTTCTATGGAGATGAATCAATACTTAAAAATGGGTGATCAAGACTTAAATCCAAGAGGATATATCTAGGGTAAAGGTTGAACCAGCAACTAGATTAAATCAACTAACCCTCTAACCCTCTAAAGCCTTAGCACCAAGGATTAGATTAAAGGGAAGAACTTAAATCCACCCTCCTTAGAGAGATAAAGAATTTGAGATTTTGAGGAAAATTAAGCTTTAAGCTCTCACATAATTAATCAAATCTGATTTTTTATGGAGGTAATTAGGTCTATAAATACCAAATAGGAGGGGCGATTAGCCGTATATTAGTGGGGCAAATGGTCCAATAAGAGGGGCAAATGGTCCAATAAGAGGCTTACAAAATATCCTAGGAAAATAAATCAAGATGCTTAAGAAAATTATAATCACTATAAGTTGTATTTTCTAGAATTCATCATCTATCTTCTAGAGAGCCATGAGTAGGCTCTACTCCTTCAAATGAGCTGACACCACTTATCGACTCTACCTTGTCTGTGAAGAATCATTCTAAGCTGATTAATCTCTAAAATTAGAGGCTTAACTGCATCAATCAAGTCGAAATTCAGAACTGCGCATTTTTTAGTCCTGGACTGAACATTGCTTGGTATTTGGCCCATAACTTCCTCAATACTTGGAGTTTGAGTGCGATCTAGAATGCATTAGAAAGTAGACATTTGAGGCTTTCCATCCATGTATAACTTATAGAAATTGGAGCTGATTTGCCTGGTTACATTTGAGCTAGAAACAGGGTAAAGTATTCTGCCAGAAACTAAAAATGAGCTAATTAGGTGCTTTTGGGAGGATTAAGTAGTCAAATTCCTTATTTAGAGCCACTATTTGCCCAACCACCTTTTCTAACCCGAGTTGGACCTTCTTAAGAGCCCTAAGTCAATATTGACCTAGGATCAATATTGGGTCAACTTGGTTCAAGACCCTTGATTGAGAAGGTAGTCCCAAGATCGGAACTTGCTCCGCATCATAGCTTGGCTTGTATGGGCATTATTTTGGTACATTTTTGTTATTGCATAAGGCAATTATTGCTAGTATTTCATTCATGCTCAGTACAGTATGTAGACAATATGTTTTCCAGTACTAAAACACACAGGAGCTCACTTGATTGCAATTGCTACAAGGATTCCTACTATAACTATAATTCCAACTAAAATCCCTCCATTAATGGCCTTAAGTAGCGTTGTAATCTTTCTCGGTTCATTCATCATGGTATGCTTGCTTGATTCCTCTTCATCTAACACTCTTCGTCTATCTTTCGTAGGTTTTGCCCACTTCACAAATTTCCAATGTTCATTACATTTATAACATAGCTTTCCCGGGTTATCACGAGACTTTGATAACTTTATGCCTGCAACTCTTCCACAACTCGGACACGTAACCTCCACATCGTAGTGAATGTAACCACCTCTGCAACTAGATGAACGATGGATATCGTTTTAACCAAATTTCTTCCCTAATAAAAATTTCACTAATAAAAAATCATAAATACAACGTAAAAACATGGTCAAAAGGACTTAAACATAACTAAATATAAAATTAATTATTTAAAAGTACTACTAAATTATAATATATTAACTAACTAAAAATAAATAAATTTTACATACCTTCAACTGTTTGCTTTGAGCCCATTTAATGCTGGTAAAGGGTGAGAGAGAGACAGAGACAGAGACAGAGAGGGGGGAAAGAGTTAAAATGACGGGTGAGTGGGATGAGAATAAGAGATCCTTAAATAAAAGTTTTTGCGATCACTAGGACAAAGTCAAAAAGAAAGATAAATAAAAATCCTTTATTAACGTGCATGTCATGCTGGCAGGGAGAGGTATTTATGAAAATACATGTGACTTTTTATTACTTTAACCAAATTTCCTTGTTTGGCATTGGAAACGGGTCAACACATTATTTACCCCAACTAGCATTGGTTCTGGAAATTATTTACCAAAGTCATCAGCTCTCAAAATTAATACACCAAACCTTAATTGGTCAATGTGTAAACGTTTTCAAAAACTTTAATTTTGTGCATGTGATATTCCTCTCACAAGTACTACTGGGGACCCACTTTCAATTGGAATCAGAGTCGTGTGACAAAAAATAATTAAGATAATTAAGATAATTAATAGTTAATTAAGCAAATTAACTTTGTTTAATACTTGAATCGTCATCTATTTGGCATGCTCCTAATTATTCACATGTCATACACTTGCAAGAAGGAACCACTTCTGTAGCACCGTAATTACACTATATCACTCATATAGTTTTAGAATTAAAGATAGAATTAGCAAAAATCAAGACTGAAGTTAAGGAGATAAAGAAGCAATTGTCTGTAATCCATCTTTCTTTAATCAACAAAATTAGACATATTAGAAAATATTATTTCCTTTGCAAGAAATTAAAATCCAAAAAGAAGGAGACAAATCATCTAAAAAGCAGATAGAGAAGAAGGGGATGGAATATAAGTAGTATAATCTTGAGGAATTACAAAATATGTTTGATAAAGAGCAAAATCCAAAATGATGAAACAAAATCATAGGTGTAATAGTAGGAAAACAAGAATTGTTATCTCATCATAATGAAGTGACAAATAATGTCTAATTAGAAGAAAAAATATATTAGCATATTAACCTAATTAAAATATATCAGTGTATTAACCTAATTAAGCAAGAAGATCTTAACGTTATTCATTTAGAAAAAGTTAGGGGGAAACTGGATAAAGAAATGTTGAAAAATGGTAGCTGATGGTGAAATTAATAAGATTAGAGAAGAACTCAATATAGATGAAATTGAATCTAATCTAGTTAACAATGTTAATCCTAAACCGAAACAATTTGTTGAATCTTCTGGAAGAAATACCCAGTTTATGAGACCTAGATATGTTATAACAAGCCGTACAACTAACTTTTCTTTTTGGGTTTATCATAAGGAAAGTCATATCCTTCGATGAAATTAGTCTTAATCCAATTAGCCGAATTGGTTACATCTTAAATATCAGTGGAGCTAAAAATAGAAAGAGATATTTGAGCATTGGAAAATGAGTATGAATAGTATCCTAAACTTAAATACCGCATAGACTGCTGGAAAATTTCTAAATTCTATAGAGCATAGCTTTTCTAACACTGTAACTACTGATATGACTTATTAGATGGGGGTAAAAATGTATTAAGAATGAGGAAAACGCCAGCTACTATGTTCAAAAAATTATGTAAAGAAATTGAAATTGAAGGTTTTGGTGCTAAACTTGCTTCCAAACAAAAGGCTAAAGAGTGGCAAAGGAAGACTAATAACATTGAGCTTTAGGACATGGGATGCTTGGAAACTTATGTTACTGAATTTAGTCAATATTATTATAAAAGTGGGCATATTGAAACCAATCCTGGTATGTTCTATGATAAATTACTATATCCAATCAATTCTATAATGGAAATATACTGTATGGCTTGTAAAGCCGGATGTCATCGGTACCCTTGGTACAAAATCACTTATTTAAAAAAATGAGTCAATGATCAATGTCTTGATCTCCAAAAACTAAAAACAATGAAGAAACAATTTCTAACCCGTTGTGATATTCCTCATCAGTGGGGAATTGAACCTGTGAAGAGAAGAAATTGAAAATTTTATAAGAAAAAGAGCTTTCACAGGCAAAGGGGAGAGAAATATAAAAGGAAGTATTATAACAAACCAAGCCCTAAAAGGCAATGATTTTTTAGAAAAAATACTTCCCCACAAAGAAAAACAATTGTAAGTGCTAGGTACGTGAAGAAGGAAGGCATTATGTAAATGAATGCAAAATAGAAAGAATCACAAACTTGTTGAAACTTTGGGTATTCTAAATTATTTTGAGCTTAGCAAAGAAGAAGCATTAGACCTTATCTTTAAAAATAACAAGGGAATTGTTGAGATTGTATTAGAGGATGAATATGAAGAAAGTGATTATGAAGAAACTAGTCACATGATGGATAGTAGTTCAATTAGTGTTGGCCATATTCAAGGGGAAGAATTTATTATAGATAATGAGAATGAAGATGTCAAATGGGATTGGGCTCTCCTCATAATTCAAAAAGACATGATCTATAAAAAATCCATCGTTTAATTAAGAGTAAGTATGTATGCTAAATGATAGAGGGAGACCTAGAGGTAAAAGACTGTGAGTATGATGTCGGAGAAGTAAATCTCCTTAATTGGGAAAACATCTTTAAGCATAACAAAGATGAAAGGCATACTACATCCATTTTGAAAGTGCCCAAGTTCAAATTACTCCAATATAGTATTATGGTTGATACGACCACAAGCGCACAGCGGCGTTGTAGCTAATCAGGGTCGATCCCATAAAGACTAGGCTAATCTATTTAGGCTATGTTCCCTCAAGATATGCTAAGTGAATCTAAGTTTGATATTGAAACTAATTTAATCTAGTATCTAACCTAGTGGATAATCAATCAATGATTTACACAAAACTAGCAATCTCCCAATTCATGTATCAATCAAGCACTTCTTCCTCTAATGGTTGTTTTAAAATCGATAATCGAATTATCACAACTCTCTTTTAAGATGAAGTGAAATACCTAAATCAAATCAATCATCAATTTTTATGGGTTGCTCGATTAGTTTAGGTTCATTAGCCACATGATTATCAAATCAATGGTTTCTCAATCCGTAATTCTCTTTTAAGACATCACACAATCAAGCCAAATCCTAGGATTCCAGTATTTGAGATTTCATCTTTCAGTCCTTCGTCCAAATACCCACAATATGCAAGAAAGTGATCAAGTTTTTCATAAGACAATAAACTTCTAAAATTCGATAAAACAATCTAACAATTCCAAAAGCACCAAATGATATCAACACAAGATCAAGAAACTAACAAATGTTTGCATAAATCCAAAATCAAAATAACAAAGATAATCAAAACACAAAACATAAAAATGAGAAAAGAGAAGAGAAGAGACGAAGGAAGAGATGCTTAGCCAAAGAACGCACTTGAACCGTCGTGTAAACCCGAGATGGAATCCTTACAAATCTTCACTTCAACTCACTCTGTCTCTCTCCCCCTAATCTGAACTTTAATCCTAAGTAGAATCATATGGAGAATGAAATGGTGGGATGTGTCTTTCTATTGCATGAGGGACGGGTATTTATAGGAGCACCCAATCAACCTCAGCCACACAATGAGGGAAAACGAACAGGCTAGCTGTTGTGCCACCACCACGGACCGTGGCATCCACCATGAGTAGACCATGATGCCTTCATGTCACTTTGCCCTATTGATTTTGGTTAACCCGAGTTGACTATGTATGCTCTCCCAGGTTATCCATCATACATACCTCGGTAAACCATATCTCTTACGGGTTTTTGGTCAAGTTTTATGCGGTCTTATGTCCTTGCATAATTCTTCATTGATTTTCATAACAAACTCGGGTTCTCTTAGCCAATTTTTGCAAAATATCATCAACAACACCAAACTCAATCGTAAAACGGGAAAAAGAGTATAAATTATCATATAAGGCGCATAATTCTCCCTAAAATGTAGCAAAATAACCCTAAAATGATGTACACATTAAGCACTTACCAAACTTCCCCATGCTTAAATCGTTGGTTGTCCTCAAGAAAACATTATATAAAATCGACAAGGAAAGATGCATCTAGGATTCAATACATGACAACCTCCTAAAAGTAGGCAAGTGATAGCATATCACAAGCAAGAATAGTATTCAATGACAACCCCAAATAGTGTACAAGAAATTTCAAAATTTGGAGGAGAAAATTTTCGAAAAAGTGCGAGACCACAAGCTTGATATCAAACTTAATCACCTCCAAAGAACCACAAAGCATGCCATGTAAGCACATGGAATTGAATGCAGCCAGATGGACTGGTAAGACCTTACTTTAGGAAATATGAATTACTCTTCCTCATGTGTTTAAAATATTGCATAGGTTCATTCAAGACTCATTTCAAAAATGCAATCTTCCATATGCTTGCTAAAACTCTCAAATTCCCCACCACTAAAATGCAATGTGCGCATGATAATCAAGAGAACTTTATTTGGGTTATAATGTGGGCTAGACAGGTTAAGGGAAAGGAGGGAACAAATGAATTTGGGTAATGTGGAGCTACTTAGCTAAGTGACTGGGGAGCAACCAACTAACCACCAAGCAACTATGAAGTTGACCAACACTCCAAACCTCAAAAATACAATGAACATACCCCAAATGAATCATACAGGAAATAAGTTGACAAAGAAAGAAATTTAAGCTATGTACATATCTAATGCCAATCACTGAGGGTTTTTTTTTTCATTTTCTCTTTTTCTTTTGCTTTTTCTTCACAGCATGAATTTATGTTCCTTTTTTTCTTTTTCTTCAACATGACTTTTTTTCTCTTTTTTTTGGGAAATGAAATAAAAATTACAATTCTTGAAAGGCATAGGATCACTAACTATCAACTCACAACCGAATATGTATACATACAAAACCCAAACAAGAGGGAACCAAAGCAAATGCTCAATATCATTAATCCCTCAACAAACCAACATGCCCAAGCCACCTTAAAACTCAATTATCCCCAAAACCACCCATTACATAGATGAAGTGATGCTCTATAGACTTGGCTTAAAGGTAGGAATATGTGCTTGGACAAGGGCTAATATCAAGGGATCACAACAAAGACGGAAAGAAGCTCAAATGGGCCAGCAAAGGGGAAAAAACATGTAACAAGGGTAGGCTATTTGGCTATGTGGCTAAAATGACCAAAGAAAGAAATGCCTCCATCACATAATTGACTATGCACATGCTAATGTGGTTTTGAACAAGAGTCAAGGTAAGTTCTAAAGATGCAATATGAAAGAGCGTCACACATGAAAGAAATATAAGACTAAATATAATGAATTAGTCCAAATAAGACTTAAAATCTCACAAGATATCTACCAAAGTCTCATTAAACTCATCAAATGACTCCATGTACAAACATTAGTGCCAATGACTCTAAGCAATAAAATAGTTCTCAATCAAGACACGGGTCAAAACAAGAAGTATTCACAAAACCTTCAAAAAGTTTAGCACCAAAAGGGATTACACATCAAAAGCTAGTTAAACTCATGAAAGCTGTTTTGCCTAACAGACACATCATTGGAGGTTATTTTAAACCAATCGTCACTATCTCTATATGCAATCCTATATGCAAACCTAAAATGCAACTTAATGCAAAATACTAATGCAAACAAAAGGAAAACCTAAAACTATATGCTCTAGCATGTATGCAAACTAATAACCAAAAATGAAAAAATGAAGCTACCCTTCTCCCGTGCTTAAATAAAGCATTATTATTCAAACTAAAGAAAATAAGAGAAGGGAAAAGAAAACAAAATATAATGATCTCACCAGGTTAGGTGCAGAGTACGCCCAAGCTATGCGGCATCGTAATAACTGGTGCACATGGAGCATCAGCCACTCCATCACAACTTCAGGACTCGGCTCATGAAAGCAGACGCCGTTAAAGCACACAGGAGCTTGTCAAAGTCCTCAACATAGAGTTTCCAAGCAAGGTAAGAGCATGAAAAGAATCACAGCAAAGAAAGTTAGTGCTCTCTTCAACAAAGCAAAAGCCATAGAAAAATTGAAAGAGAAAGCAAAGAAAGTGTTCACACATGATTTTTCTAGGCTTGTCCACTAGGAATATGCAATACGAGTCAAGGAAGGCATCACACCCACAAAAGTATCCTAGGGAAAGAAAATTATCAACATTTCCATCAGGCATATTATGTCCCAATTCAACATTAGAATCACGAATCTTAGGATTATCAATCAGCGCATTGAAAGAATACTCGGGGAAATAGGGGGTTGTGGACACATGGAGAAAACATGGGTATGATCAAGGGGATTGGGGAAAGCATAATTAAAATAAAGGCTAGAAGACTCCTCATGCATACACTCATAACGACACCCCTCTAAAGGAGTGTTAACAAGATTATGCACTACATTAAGAGTATCTTCTGATGTACAATATGAATCACCCACATCAAACTTAGCAATCAATCCTAAAGGCTCACTCATCTTGAGCCTCGTGCACTAAGTTAAAGGAAAGGATGAATTAGGCTGTGCATAGCATGCATAGAAAGGATATGAAACAATAATATGGTCAGAAGAACCACACAAGTCACACCAAAAAGGAGCATAATACGATCTAGCATAAAATTTACAAGGATCAAGAAAAGGATGACCAAAAACACAACTGGCCTTCTCAAATTCAAATGAATTCTAAGCAATCAACTTGAGCAAATACTATGCTTCATCAACATTTTTACCATGAAAATCCCAATACTCTAAAAGAGTATGGGTTTTACTATTCACAACCTCATCAACAATGGCCAAAATCTCCCATTTATCAACATAATAACCACAGTGAGCAAGAAAAGCATTTAAACACCTAAAATACCTCCAAAATAAATCATGCTTGAATTGAGGGAAATAGAAAATTGCATCGTTTCTTTTTTCAAAATTTTTTTGGTTAATTTAAAAAAAAATTATAGGTTTTTTTCTAAAAAAAATAAATTGCTTAGTTAAACCTATCAAGAAAAATCCAATATTCAAAGCTAGTCCCCGGCAACGACGCCAAAAACTTGATACGATTGCAAGCGCACGGCAGCGTTGTAGCTAATCAAGGTCGATCCCACTGAGAGTAAGTTAATCTATTTAGGATATATTCCCTCAAGATATGCTAAGCAAATCAAAGTTTGATATTGAAACTAATTTGACCTAGTATCTAACGTAGTGAATAATCAATCGAGGATTTATACAAAACTAGCAATCTCCCAATTGATGTATCAATCAAGCACTTCTTCCTCTAATAGTTGTTTTGAAACCAATAATCAAATTATCACAACACTCTTTTAAGGTGAAGTGAAATACCTAAATCAAATTAATCATCAATTTTCATGAATTTCTCGATTTGCTTAGATTCATTAGGCACACGATTATCAAATCAATGGTTTCTCAATTCGTAATTCTCTTTCAAGACATCATGTAATCAAGCAAAATCCTACGGTTCTAGTAGTTGAGATTTCACCTTTCAGTCCTTCATCCAAATACCTACAACATGTAAGAAAGTGATCAAGTTTCTCACAAGACAATAAGCTTCTAGAATTCGATAAAACAATCCAACAATTCCAAAAGCACCAAATGACATCAACATAATATCAACAAACTAACAAATGTTTGCATAAATCCAAAATCAAACCAACAAAGATAATCAAAACACAAAACATAAAAATGATAAAAGAGAAGAGAAGAAAAGAGGGAAGAGATGCTCAGCCAAAGAACACGCTTGAACCGTCACACAAACTCGGGATGGAATCCTTGCAAATCACTTCAACTCACTCTCTCTCTTCTCCCAATCTAAACTCTAATCCTAAGTGGAATGATATAGAGAATGGAATGTTGGGATGTGTCTTTCTGCTGCTTGAGGAACGGGTATTTATCGAAAAACCCAATCAACCTTAGCCACACGATGAGGAAAACGAACTGGCTAGCTGTTATGCCTCCACCACGGACTGAGGCATCTACCACGGGCAGACCATGGTGGCCTCTGGTCACTTTGCCCTATTGATTCTGGTCAACTCGGGTTGACTATGTATGCTATCCTGGGTTATCCATGATATATACCTAGGTAAACCATATCTCTTGCGGGTTTTTAGTCAATTTTCATGGGCTCCTACGTCCTTGCATAATTCTTCATTGATTTTCATGGCAAACTCGGGTTTTTTTAGCCAATTGCTACAAAATATCATCAACACCACCAAATGCGAGCATAAAACGGGAAAAGCGCATAATTCTCTCTAAAAGGCAGCAAAATAACCCTAAAATGATATACACATTAAGCGCTTATCAATGGTAAAGCTAGTAGCCTTTATGCCTTGCTCTATGATATTAAGCATACCAAATTTAATGAACAAATTATCACTGGAACTAAGACCAACTCGTGCAATGGTTCAACATGATTCAATTGTCGACCTGGACATTATGTTTGCCTAAAAGATGAATTTGCCAAAAACTTTCTATCCCTTAAGATAAAAACAGTTGCCATGGATATGAAAAGAAGAGATTAGCCATGAAGGATATTTTGGAAAATTATTTACAAATTAGACAATACTATAGATCTGAAAACTTAGGTAACAATGATAGAGGCATAAAAATTTTAAAGTCCTGTGCCAATGCAAAAGATTTAAAGGATAAAATCCAACCTAGAATAGATAAAAATTTAGAGGTCTTAGTAAGAAAAATCCAATAAAAATTGATGAGAATAGTAAAATTACCATTAAACCTCAATTGTTGAGAAGCATCGGTGCAAGATTAGAATGAAGAGAAGGATCTTCGACAACTAAAGGAGAGCTTAAAGAAGATAATACAATTAGTATAACTAGTGAAATGAACAGAATGAGTTTTAAACCTGCAAGACACAATGTATACCGAAGTTTGCCTGTAAATAAAAAAGTCATTGGGTATAAAACAAGAACTATTAGTGAGCCAATTTATGAGGATGAATTAGTAAAAAATATAACTATGGAGATATACTATGAAGTTACCAATACTAATTCTAATAGCATCTATATCCTAATAAATGTATATTCAGATAGATACAATAGATATGAATTATGTGCCCATATTGATTAGAGACTGTTTTCTCTTTGAGAAAGATCTCTATTTTTATAATTTATGCGGAAAAATATAGAGAATCCTTTACAAGTAAGAATAGTGGATAATAGCATAATGAGCGACAATGAAGCTATAAAAGGGTTATCCATGGAAAGAGGAGGAGTTTAATGCATTATACTAGCACCATGAGCTACGGATTAACCCTCCTATGATATGATTATTGAAAATAATTTTCGAATGCTATATTCTCTGTGCACACAGATCCTAAATCAAATCATATTTACAATAAATGGTCACTCAATTCCTATTAATAAGTTAATAAAATCATGCACTCATCAGAAGATTGAGGCTACACACAGTCAGCATTGTGAGAAGGTAATCTCTACACAACGTGAGATAGTACTAAAAATCTCACTACTTAAGTTATCAATTAAAGAGAAAATTATTGAAAAAAAAAGAATAATTACGCAAAGAACTTTACTTTGATAATCCTCTTAATTTTGGGTCAAAGATAAGGTGCTTGTAAAAATCAATTTTTGTTAAATCCCAGCACCATTATCTGAGTTAAACAAATGGTATACACACATCAGGATATTCAAGAATTTAATAAGCGAATCAAAAAAATTTTGGATAAAGCATTAATGAAAAATAGTAGGAGTCCTCACACAAGTCCCGCTTTTACTGTAAGAAATCATGCTGAAGAAAAAGAGGAAGAGCTAGATTGGTAATCAATTATGAAAGTTTAATGATAATACTATCTTTGATGGCTATTATACTCTTAATAAATCAGTTGCTTTTAATAGAATTCAAGCAGCTTCTTGGTGCTAAAAAATGGATTGCAAAAGCAGATTTCGGCAAACAAAAAGGAATGAATACAGAATTCATTTGACCACTTTTGGTGCTCCTTAAGGGCATTATGAATGGATAGTAATGCCATTTGATCTTAAAAATATGCCCCAAATATTTCAAAGACAATGGATAACATTTTCAAAGATCTTAGTTACTGATGTTTAGTTTACATCGATGATATCCTTATCTTTTCCAAGACCACAGAATAGCACCAAGATCATGTCCTAGTTATCACCCAAAGATGAATTAATCATGGCATTATTCTTGATAAGAACAAATACATTTACACTTAACAAGAAACTGCATTTTTAGGTCTAGAAATAACAGTCGAACAGATTATTCTACAAAAGTATATTCTAGAAAAAATAGAAAATTTCCCAGAAAAGTTTGAAGATAGGAAGCAATTAGAAAGAATTATTGGATGTCTTACTTGTACTTCAAATTTCATTAAAGATCTAGCTAAATTGAGAAAACCATTGCTGCAAAAATTCAAGAAGGAAGTAAATTGGACATAGACACCTAGTGAATCAAAGATTGTTCAAACTTCTAAAAGATTGTAAAAATCTTACCACCCTTAATTTGCCTAATGAAGGAGATGATTTAATTTTTGAAACAGATGGCAACAGTAAGCACTGGAGTGCAGTACTCAAAATCAAAGGAGGAGAAAAGTTCTACAAATATTACAGTGAAAGTTTTAATAAAGCAGAATACAACTATCCCACGATGATTAAAGAAACCCTTGTAGTAATAAGGGAAACTAAAAAGTTCTTAATCTTTTCAGCCCCAAAATCTTTTCTTATTAAAACTAATTGCAAAAAGATACTTGGTTTTGTGAAAGAGAATTTATCAAATATGCAAGCGTAAGGGCGGATCTTCCATTGGCAATTATGGCTTAATCAGTTTTCTTTCTCTACTGAATATATAAAAGGATCGAAGAATTTTCTGGTCGATTCTTTAACTTATGAACTCGCCAATTGTGATTATCAAAGAAAAGCTCTGATCGAAAAAGACGTAAATCCAAAATGAAGTTTTTTTTACTGCTGCAACAGGTTTCTCCGTTTAGTAGAATTCTTACGAAAATTTTAGAATTTCATCCAAGAAGTCAATCATGCTTTCATTTGCTATCTTCTTCCTATCTAATAATACTAATATTTGACCTTTTAGAGCTGCAAATGAATTATTAAAGCTGCCCTTATGATGTTCAAGAAAAAATAAGTTCCTATGTTCAAGAAAAATGGTACAATGACTGGTATGTAGCCTACATCGAATACTATCATAATTATTCCTGCAATATTTGGGGTCATGGAGGACTACAATTTTTTTTCTTGATAGACCTATAGTTGGTGGTGTTAGATTCTGAGCTAATTCAATCTCTCAAAATGACCCCACCATGAAAGCCTAGGGATATGGAATCGTAGCGCACCCTATGGAATCTCATATCCAAAGTACCCATTCTTCTCAATACTAACTAAGTTTCAACAGTGCATGTTTAAAAGGATTCATTGGATTCTCACATGCTGACCCAATTAATGTGTAAGGTTTTGATGATAACAATCCAAATATACTAGTCAATAATGCTTGAGTTGTCTGTTGAGACAGGATCTGAAAAATACTTGGAGCGGTTCAAATGAGCGTGAAGCATTAAAGTCGATACATGTGCAAGGAGTCCAGCTGACAACAAGAGTTTTAGGTTTTGTATGTGCTTTATTTTTTTAGATTCTTGTTAATATGCCAATTAGAAGGTCCTTGACTTTGCATGGGCTTTGAATGGTTTTAAGGTATCTCCGAACATCGCCTCAAAACAGTTTTGAGAAGTCAGGTCTGCAGTGTTTTGAGGGCAAAAATAAAAAACGAGTTTCAAGGTTTTTAAAATTTTTTTGACTGTCGAATTTTGTGGAATAGTTGGGATTAATTTTTCTGATATAAGTTGAGTCTAAAAAAGGTTTCTCTCTTTAAAAATAATGATGAAAGTTTTCATCCTATTTTTTAAAGAAGAATATTTATCAAGTTGAGAGATTTTAGGGGCTTGAGAGATTTTATCCTATCTTTATGGGAAGAATATCAAGCGGAAAGATTTTAGGGGTTTTGGCTGATAGAGTTATTAAGTGGAAGTGATCTTCTCTTTTTCCTAATCTTGCAGCACAAGCATCCACTCACATCTCTCTATTTAACTCGCCTTTCTCCTTAAGGTTTTCCAAGGTTTTCCAAGGGTTAAAAATTGTTTTTGTGAGCTTGAATTTTCTGAGAGAAAACCTTCAACGAGAGTGCTAAATTGAGTTTTCAATGTTGGCATAATAGGAATTGTATTGTACCTTACATTCAGCTCATTTAGAAGCATTCAAGAAAGGTGTTCTTCTTTTCCTCTTTTCATCAGTGAGATAAGAGAGCGTCCAAGTGTTGGGAGACGTTGGACGTTGTGTTTGTAATGAGGACCTAGGGGTAGGCCAAATTACGTGTATGACTACGTCATGTGTGGTGTTACAGTTGTAACGTATTTGACCCGTCTAGTGAAAGTATTGCTGAAATTCTATAGTGATAGGCCATGGTTTTTATCTCTTAATTAGGCCAGAGGTCGTTTTCCATGTTAAAACACTATGTCTCCTTTATTATTTTCGCAATTAGCTTTGTTTCTGCTTCACTCCAAACATGCACTCCAAACAGTTTTCACGAGTATTTTGAAACAATCGAAAAAGTTGGTAAACACAATTCACCCCCCTCTTGTATCCTTGTGTAATTAAATCTAACAAGTGGTATAAGAGTAGAGTTGTCATACCTAGGTTAACATCTTGAGAGATCCTAAAAGATGAGTGCACCACAAGGCATTTTGAAGGGTTAATCTGTGACTTGACCATCATACTTCAATGAATAACATTATAACTGGTGGAAGAATCGTATGGAGAATTACATTCAGCCTGATGATTACGAGCTATAATGATCATTGAGAATGGTCATTACATTCCAATAAAGACCACAGAAGATGGCAAGACTGTCTTTAAGAAGTCAAACGAGTTCAACTCGGATGATTTCAAAAAGATGGAGAAAAATGCTAGGGCCAAGAAGCTGCTGCACTTTGGCCTTAGACCAGATAAGTACACTCATATTTCAAAGCGTGAGTCTGTAAAGGAGATATGGAATGTCCTCCGTGTGGCTCATGAAGGAACCAACCATGTCAAATAGTCTAGGATCGAGCTGTTAATGAGAAAATACGAGCTGTTCAAAATAAGCGACAGAGAGGCAGTGATGGATATGTGCACTCGTTTTACCTACATCACTAATGAGCTAAAATCATCGGGGAGATCCTTTACCATTAAAGAATTAGTAAGGAAGATCCTACGGTTTTTACCTCAATTGTGGGAAACGAAAGTTACAGCCATCCAGGAAGCAAAGAAGATGAACGAGATCTCTTTGGATGAGCTCATTGCAAACCTTCAAACATACGAATTGAGGAAAAGCTCCCAGGTGAAGGAAGAAACAAAGAAAGACCGAGTCCTTGCTCTAAAGCTGTGGAAAGTGATGATTTGGATTTGGATAAAGAAGAAATGGCCATGATAACTGGGAAGCTCAAGAAATTCTTCAAGAAAGCTGGAGGGAACCTCAAGAAGGAAAGTACCAGCAAACCAAGGAGCAGTGATCGTGATTAGTTCTTAGATTGCTTCAAATGTGGGAAACATGATCAGATCGTAAAGAACTGCCCCATGTAAAAGGAAGAACAGGAGTCAGAACAGTTCTGAAACTGTGGCAAGAGGTCGCAACAAAGTAGCACCACAAAGCATTTCACCAAGGCTATGATGGCAGCCTGAGGTGAAACTTCAGAGGAAGAGGGCTCTCAAGAAGAAGAAGTAGTTGCAGTAGCCCTCATGGCCAGAAGTGAGTCTGAATCACACTTTGAACTGGTCAAAAGCTTGTCCCAACTCAGGAATTAGGTATGTGATCTTAGCAAAGCTAAAAAATTACTGCTTAATTTAATGGATGAATGTGATGCAATTAATGCTGAAAATTGCATGCTTAAGGAGGTTTGTTCCGAATTGAAAAAGGATATTAGAATGCTTGAAAGGAGCCAACAAGAACTTGAACGTGTGAATGAAATCCTAAAATGGGAAAAGCTTAAGGAAGATGAAAAGACCCTTACCTTATGTAAAGACCTTGACATGCTTAAGGACCTCATGAATGCGAGAGAAAAAGTGTTTAACACAGATCTCTCAAGTCTGGAAAGTGAGTCCATAGACCTAAAACTTAGGCTAGAATCCCTGGTGAGCGAAAAAAACCAGCTGCATGAAAAGGCCCATAAGGCCGAATCTGATCTTGCTCAGAACAGGCATTGGAACAGTTCCTCAGAAGCACTTAATTGGTTAAACACTCACCATAGCCGAAGCAAAAGGGACTAGGATTTATGAATAGACGTGTCATTAAACCAGTAAACAAAGAATATGTTGGGCTTCAAGAAAATATAATTTATTTTCACTGTAGAAAGACTGGTCATTATCGATATATTTGTCGTATGAGAAAAAGGGTCGTAGAGAGAAACACACTGTATATTAAACAAATGTGGATTAGGAAAGGTGAGTTAACTTACATGTCAAAGAAAATGGGACCTAAGTGGATCTAGGTTCCCAAGACTAACACTTAGCTATTTTACAGGCTAAAGTAAGAGGATGCAATTAACTATGGTTCTTGGATAGTGGTTGCTCGAGGCACATGACGGGCGACAGATCAATCTTCCTCTCACTTACAGCCATTGATGGAGGGAGTGTGGCATTTAGAAACGGCAAGTTTGAGAAAATTGTCGGTGTGGGGAAGATAGGTAAATCACTCTCTCACTCTATTGATAATGTGTACTTGGTAGACAGTTTACAACATAATTTGCTAAGTGTGTCTTAATTATGTGATAGAGGTAATCACATTGGTTTCTCTTCAGATCAATGCTTGATTACCAATATCAAATCTAGTGATGTTGTGTTGAGGGAAAAGCGACACAATAATGTATATAAAGCATGTGTTCTTTCACTTCCCCCAAACTATTTGAGTTATTTAAGTGCTCCTAATGATGATGTGATGCTTTGGTACAAGAGGCTAGGTCATGCAAGCCTCTCTCTTTTAAAACAACTCATTTTTAAGGACCTAGTAGTCGGACTACCTTCCATCAAGTACAATGATGACAAGGTGTGCGATGCTTGTGCTAGAGGAAAACAAGTTAGGACTTCTTTCAAGTCAAAGAACTATGTTAACACTTCTGACCTCTTGAGCTACTACATGTTGATTTGTGTGGTCCTACGAGGATCACAAGTAGAGGTGCGAAGAAGCATGTGTTTGTTATAGTGGATGATTACTCTCATTTCACTTAGACTATATTTTTAACATCAAAAGATGAATCATTTGAAAAGCTTTTTATGCTTCTTAAGAAAATTAAAAAGAGAGTAGGACACTCATTGGTAAGTCTGAAGTCTGACCATGGCAAAGAATTTGAAAACTCGAGTTTCATTGATTACTGTTATGAACATGGTGTTGATCATAACTTTTCTGCCCCAAAACACCCAAATAGAATAGGGTGGTAGAGTGGAAAAATCGTACTCTAGAGGACATGACTAGGACTATACTTGTCGCTAGTGGTCTTCCTAGGAACTTTTGGCAGAGGTGTTGAATACATCATGTTATATTATTAATAGATGTATGATCAGACCCATACTTAACAAAACTCGTTATAAACCTTTCAAAAGACGAAAACCCAATAGTAAGCACTTGAGAGTGTTTGAGTGCGAATGCTATATGCACAATAATGGGAAGATATCCTTGGAAAAGTTCGACCCTAAAAGTGATGAAGCCATATTCCTAGGGTACTCCTCACATAGTAAGGCATATAAAGTGTTTAGCAAAAGAACCTTGTGTGTTGAGGAGAGTGTGCATGTACTATTTGATGAGACTAACTCCTTGATTGAGCATGATATGCAGGATAAAGAGTTCAAACTAGGTCTTGTGAGAAAAGACCTCTCGCTCACTCAAATCTCCATGGCAGATAACGGTAAAGCTCCTGAAGGTGAACTAAGTCCTAGATCCGATAGTGTGGAAGATGGGTAGGGAGCAAACCAGTCAGGGGGTAGCATTACTGAACCTGATTTGGAACAGAACCGGCCCACTCAACCCGATCCTTCCCGAACTGTTGTGGAAATATGCTCTAAAATAGATCCAGAACCTGTCTCATCAAGTATCTAGAGGAGATTGGAAAACGTGTCTGTGAATCCATTTACTCCATGACCCTGGAAGCACCAGAGTTCGCACCCCCTTAACTAGATTATGTCTGATATTAACACAGGGGTGCAAACCATATCTAAATTCAAAAACTTTTGGGCTTTCTATGCCTTTTTATCTAACATTAAGCCACAGAATGTTCATAAAGCTCTTGTAGATTCTAACTACGCTACTGCTATGCAAGAGGAGCTTCATCAATTCGAAAGAAATAAGGTTTGGCACCTTGAACCACGGCCTAAGGACAGATCAATAATTCTTACTAAGTGGGCATTTAAGAACAAATTGGATGAGTTCAGAACAATCACTTGGAACAAGGCCAGGTTAGTGGTTCAGGGTTATAACCAAGAAGAGGGGATCGATTATGAGGAAATATTTGCACCTCTTGCAAGGATCGAGGCTATCCGTATTTTGGTGGCTTTCTCAGCCCACATGGAAATCAAGTTGTACCAAATGGACATCAAGAGTGCATTCCTCAATGGATACCTTAAGGAAAAGGTGTATGTAAGCTAACCCCCAAGTTTTGAAAATCATGATTTGCCTAACCATGTGTTTAAACTTGACAAAAGCTCTTTGTTGCTTTCGAGAGTACACAACCACAAGAGGGGGGTGAATTGTGGTGTCCGATTTTCGCAATATGCTGGCAAACAGTCTTAGACCCTGTTCGCGCGGCTGTTCCTGAGATATGCAGAACCGAAAATCCAATAAAATTGAATGCGGAAATAATGGACACAGGATTTTTACGTGGAAAACACCTCTAGCCCAACTGAGGTGAAAAACCACGACCTACCTCGTGTAGGATTTACACACTTCACTAAACGGGCTAATCACGTTACAATAGTAACACACTTGTTACAAATTGCAACCCACGTAACCGTCTTCCCTAAGACAGGTTACCCCACGTCCAAAATCCCCTTGATTTGGACACACACTCAACTCACTTTTGTGAAAGAAGAATATAAAGAAAAACACCCTATTACAACGCTTCTCAACTAAGCTAATATGGGGTACAATGAAGTCCTAGTATGCCAACTTTGAAAGCTCAAATAACTCATTCACTAGACACGGTTTCCTTTTGAAACTTTTAAGCTCATGAACACTGAATTTTTGCCTTTGAAAACCGATGCTTCTGAGTTGTAAGAAGCGACTTTATATAGTGCTTGGTAAAAACAATTCCTCAAATTTTTGGAAACCAAAATTTCTAAAGGAGATAGAGTCCTTTAACCGCAAGGGGTGAGGTAACATGAGCTGGTAAGAATTCCTTAATTGCTTAAGGCGGTGATTCTTCGGCAACACGGTTTCATCCTTTAGCCCATGATTTTCTCAACAACCTTATCCACTTGCCAAACGTTGAAGATTCTTTTTATTCAAAAAGATTTTGCAAATCCCCTTAGATTTTGATAACCGTTTTAGGGTAAGGGGTAAGATACTACATAAAAAAAATCTTGCTTGCAAATCTTGGAGAAGCTGCCCAAAATCAGAGAGAGAAAAATCGTGTGAAATCATTTTTTCGCAGCTTAATCTGGAAACACCCTGACCACCCTGTTTCCAGGATTGTTTTGAAAGGTGATCCGAAATATTTTCCAAAAAGCAAACCCGTTTCAAGTAAGTGGTAAATTAAGACTTTCTACTTGGCATATTAATAAGAGTCTAAAAATATAAAATCCAAATCAAATCAAGACATCTTGTTGTAACGACCAGTCATCTTGTAGAGAGATGAATTTGCTACTTCAAACACTTCACAGGCCCTGTTCCTCATGGCTGCACTTATATCGCTGACTTGAGTACCTGTTCTTAGTCAACCATTAGTCAAGCAAGTTTAAGACATTGAGAACAGCAGTAAGGACCTGTTTGGAGAGCCTATTTGGATTTGTTATCATCAAAACCTTATACATCATAACAATTTCCCCTTTTTGATGACGACAAACCAAGTGACCATATTGACTTTCAAGGACAAATGAAGTGTTAGTGCTAATCATTCATAGAGCTGACAATTCACATGAAGCAGCTAGTATCGAAAAATTATAAGAAAATCAACTCTTCCATGGCAAAACTAAAACAGCATTGGTCATCCTACCTTCTCCCTTTTGGCATCAGTAAAAAGGAGGGGCAAACAGTCAAACAGAGAGTGTTTGCTATCACCACCACTTGGGTAATGAAGGAAAGTCAACATGCGATACAATCAAGTGTTTTGACACGATAATGAGATTGGCCATCCTAGTCACACACAAGCAATTCTCAACAAGAAGCAAGCAAGGCAAAGCCAATCAAAATAAGATAACCTGTTATTCGCCAAAGGAGTGCAACATAGAGTGCGAATCCAGAGACAGCAAAAAGGAGAAAACCAAGAGAAGAGACAGATGAGGCCACAACAGAATAGCCTACAAGAACAGCCTACGAGGGATGATCATGGAGTAGGAGGGGAGAATTTTGCTGAGAGGGAAGAGAGAAGAGCGAGCATATCTTTATGGCATTTGGCATTGAGAGCCTTTTCCTCGTCCAGGGCAGCCTTCACCGCAGTAAGCTCAGCATTCAGGCGGGAGTTTTCCTCCAGAGCAGCCTCAACTTTGACTGAGGAACTGCCAGAAACAGGAGGACGAGGTGTTTTGATTCCCTGCTCAGAGGTAGATCCCTCAACCAAGGTATATCCACACCCCATAAGGGTGTTACTCCCGATCTCATCAATGAACTGAGCTCCCACCTTCTTCTCCAGTGTCACCCCAAAGCGCTCAAAAACACTAGTCAGGAAGAAACCATACCCAAGGTCATGCTCCCTGGAGGTGTTTGCAATTCTTGCAATATGTCGAACCATGATGGCAGGAAGGTTGATTTGCTCTTCCCTATCCATTAGATCCATAAGACACTGATCCATGGCATCGGCAAGATTTCGACCCTGGCCCCTGGGGATGACATTTTTGATAATAAACCAAAATATCAACTGATGAAGAGATGTCATGTCCCCTTTCTTCACTGACTGGGGTGTTTGCAGGCTTGGTTGCTGGCTGAATTTCTGGGAAAGCTCCAGCAGTCGGGCTGTCCCAAGAACAGTCTTATCTTCCCTCACATATACATCAAGGCCCGTGGAGGGAATCCCCAAAATTTTCCCTAATATCTTCGCATCAAAGCGAAGCTGCTTCCCATTAATAGTACTTGTCACCACTCCTTCGGTGACAGTGCAGTTGGCGTAAAACTGTGCCAACTCGTGGATAGAACACCCCAGTTGGGTGTTTGTAAATAGTTCAAACCACCCCTGTGCACGCAGCTTGTGCAGAAACACCCCAAGACCCTGTTCCTCAAAATACTTGACCTTGATGATTTTGCCCCTGACTACCCGTCCCTGAAGCAGTCGGGTCAGTTTGGCTGAAATTGCAGACGGGGTTGACTTCTTGGCTCTCTTGGGCTGGGGCTCAATAGGGGTGTCTTGTGTGGAGACGTGTTTGAGAGAGGCTTTTCGCTTGGGGGTTTTTGTGGGTGATGATTTAGAGGGTGCAGTGGAGGCTGGTTTAGGTGCAGGCAGAGGCTTGTCCTCTGAGGACTCTGAGAACACGGGAGTGCCCTGTTTGAAGGAGGTGTTCTCAGTGTCACTATCAGAGGAAGGCTCAGAAGAGGAATCAATTTCCTCAACAACAGGAGAAGGCTGTTTGGCAGGATGAGACGTGGATTGAAAAACAATTCGGGCTGATTTTTCTGGTTGGCCTGGTAGTGGGTTTGGCCGGAGAGAAAATTTGTGGTTTTTGTTTGATAGGGGTTTCAGTCTTTGGGGGTTCTTCAGTTTGGCTGCTTTTAGGTTTTGATGGTGGTTTTGTTCTTGGCATTCTAGTGCGCCTAGCCACAATTCTATACCTTTTGCGTTTCTCACCGGTTTGTGGTACCGGTGTGGCTTGTTCAGTCTCGACAGGAGACTCCTCCAGTTGACCACTACTTCCCCCTACTTCTTTTGACAAATCTTCTCCTAGGTCATCCCTAAAAATCTCAGGCCCTGTTTCAGCCCCTGTTTCCTGCTCTGGAAACAGCCCGAAAGAATTGATGTCATCCAGGCCATGTTCAAACAAAAAGAGTTCATTTGTAGCCCCAATTTCTCTACCAGATGCCCCAAAAGGTTCTTGGGGTTCTCCAGACTTCTGACATACACTCGATTTACCAAACAGAACTAAATCCCACCCAAATTTATAGGGAATGTCTTCCAATTTTAGACCTGCTGTTCTGAGGTCTATGCTTTTTAGAAATCTAAAAGGTTTGTAAAGAATGGCGCGTGATGGTTCAGCAGATTTACCTTCCATGAAAGCCGCCAGAAATTGCATGGGAGCAAATAGGGCTGTGGCTGTTTACAAACCTGCGCTTGGTGACTGGTTGCCCTGGGTCAAGGACACGGAACTCGTGGTGCTGACGGGGGACGTCATTTTTCAGAGGGAGGAGAGAGATTAGGGTTTCTCGAACGGAATTTCAAAGCAAGAAGAATTGTGGTGGAGGTGAGAGAATGAAGCAAGTTTGAAGAAAGTTTTAAAGAGGAGAGGCATGCAAGACCTTTTAAAGATTTTGCCCGTTTTGCAACGGGCTTTATCATTAAATCCGGCCGCGCACGCCTCGGGAAGATGTGAAGCAAATCTCAGCTAGTTGCACGCATTTGACAAACAAGAGGCGTACCTGTTCTTGGTGCTTGTTCTTGAGGTTACTTGCTCGGTAACATGGGACAATAAGGGCAATCTCATTAGACCTCAACGAGTGTCAGCAGGTTGCAAACCTCACATATGCTAGACATAGCACAGAAATTGATGCAAACAAATATTGTAACATATTGAACCCGTAGCTTTTGAATATTGCCAACAGGGAGAGAGAACAAGATGGTCAAGTTGTTCTAATTAAACCTAGTTCGAGTCTATTCCTTTCAAATTGTTCTCTGCTTAGTGCCTTGGTGAATATATCAGCAATTTGATTTTCAGTGGCACAAAAATGCATTGAGATCACTCCTTTTTCAACATTGTCTCTTAAAAAATGATGACGAATGTCAATATGTTTTGTTCTTTTGTGTTGACATGGATTTTTGGCAATGTTAATTGCACTTGTATTGTCACAATAAATAGGAATGCATCCTATGTCAACACAAAAATCCTTGAGTTGTTGCCTTATCCATAATAACTAAGCACAACAGGATGCAGCTGCCACGTATTCAGCTTCTGCTGTGGACAAGGCAACAGAGAGTTGTTTCTTGGTTGCCCAAGATACCAACAAGGTCCAAGAAAGTGAGCCATACCTGAGGTGCTTTTTCTATCAACCAAGAAACCTGCATAATCAGTATCAGCATACCCAACAAGATCAAAGTTGCAACCTCTAGGATACCACAAGGCTAGATCAGGTGTATGTTTTAAATATCTTAAAATCCGTTTAACAGCCTTTAGATGAGTTTCTTTAGGGTTAGACTGAAAACGTGCACATAGACCAACACTGAAAACAATGTCAGGTCTACTAGCCGTTAGGTATAGGAGTGACCCTATCATGCCCCTATAGGATTTCTCCTCAACTGAGGGACTACCATCATCCATTACCAACCTGGTTGAGGGAGAGATGGGAGTATCAATGGGCTTGGCCGACTCCATCCCAAAACGCTTAAGTAACTCCTTGCCATACTTTTGTTGATGGATCATGGTGCCGTTTGAAGTTTGTTTGATTTGCAAGCCTAAAAAGAAATTGAGCTCACCCATCATGCTCATTTCAAACTCACTCCTCATCATTTTTGAAAATTCGCTGCATAAATCATGATGAGTTGCACCAAATATGATGTAATCGACATATACTTGGACAATCAACAAATGTTCCCCCGTAGATTTTAGAAACATGGTATTAGCTACCTTGCCTCTTTTAAAATCATTTTCCAATAAGAAACTTGACAACCGCTCATACCAGGCTCTAGGAGCTTGTTTTAAACCATAAAGTGCTTTGTTAAGTTTGAAAACATGGTTAGGAAATTCATCACTTTTAAAACCGGGGGGTTGTTTGACATACACTTCTTCTTTAAGGTATCCATTTAGAAACGCACTTTTGACATCCATTTAATACAACTTGATCTCCATGTGGGCTACAAAGGCCATCAAGATTTGAATGGCCTCCATCCTTGCAACAGGTGCAAAGGTCTCTTCATAATCAATTCCCTCTTCTTGGTTGTTGCCTTGAACCACCAGCCGGGCCTTGTTTCTAGTGACTGTTCCGCACTCATCAAGCTTGTTACGGAATACCCGCTTGGTTCCAATGATTTTTCTATCCTCTAGCCGTGGCACAAGGTGCCATACCTTGTTCCTTTCAAACTGATGGAGCTCTTCTTGCATGGCTGTGACCCAAACTGAATCTGCCAGAGCGTCATTAATATTCTTTGGCTCAATTTTTGAGAGAAAAGCATAGAAAGCACATAAATTTTTGAGCCTAGATCTAGTTTGAACTCCTGCATTAATATCAGACAAAATTTGATCAAGAGGATGTGAACTTTGGTATTTCCAAGATTGTGGTGAAAGTGGGTTCACAGACACGCTCTCCATCCTAGCTAGAGTGCTCGGTGAAACAGGTTCAGGACCTGTTCTCGAGCCTGTTTGGGAACTTGTTCCTGAATTTATCCCTGAAGGATTCGGCTGATGTTGTCCCGAACAGGGTTCCACCCTGTTTCCCCCTGTTTGGTTCACACCTTGCTTACCTTCCTTAAGAACAGCTTCAGATCTTGATCCCTCAGTGGCTTCCTTACCTTGTTCATCTTGGAGCAGCAAGTCTTTTCTAACAAGACCTAGTTCAAGTCTTCCTCCTGTGCATCATTCTCACTTAGAGAGTTAGTTTCATCAAAAAGCACATGCACACTTTCCTCAACACACAAGGTTCTCTTATTAAACACTTTGTATGCCTTACTATGCGACGAGTAACCAAGGAATATTGCTTCATCACTCCTTGGATCAAATTTCCCGAAGACATCCTTTCCATTATTATGCACAAAACATTTACAACCAAAAACTCTCAAATGTAAAATATTGGGTTTTCTTCCTTTGAGGAGCTCATAAGGAGTTTTGTTAAGAAGAGGTCTAATCATGCATCTATTTATAATGTAACATGATGTGTTTAAGGCTTCAGCCCAAAAATTTCCAGGAAGACCACTAGCAACAAGTATTGTTCTAGTCACGTCCTCTAGAGTACGATTTTTGCGTTCTACCACCCCGTTCTGTTGGGGTGTTCTTGGGGCTGAAAAATTATGATCAACACCATGCTCTTTACAATAGTCAATAAAGCTCGAATTTTCAAATTCTGTACCATGATTAGACCTTAGGCACACCAAAGAGTATCCTACCCTCTTTTCAGCCTTTTTAATGAAAGCAAGAAATTTTTCAAAAGTTTCATCTTTAGAAGCCAAAAACAAGGTCCAAGTGAAACGAGAGTAGTCATCCACTATCACAAGCACATACCTCTTGCCACCTCGGCTCATGATCCTCATTGGACCACATAGATCCATATGTATCAATTCAAGAGGTCGAGTAGTGCTTACACACCTTTTAGATTTAAATGAATTTCTGACTTGTTTGCCTTTGGCACATGCATCACATACCTTGTCATCATTGAATTTGATGGAAGGTAAGCCAACCACTAAGTCTTTGGTTACAAGTTTGTTCAATAGTGAGTAACTTGCATGACCTAGTCTTTTGTGCCAAAGCATAACATCATCATTTAAAGCACTTAAACAAGTCAAATTATTTTGGGGAAGAGTAGAAATACACACTTTATAAACATTTTTTTGTCGCTTCCCCCTCAACACAACATCTCCTGTGTTCATATTTACAACCAAGCAACGTGTTGGAGAGAGCACTACTAGGTTGTCTTTGTCACATAGTTGGGACACACTTAGCAAGTTGTGTTTTAATCCATCCACAAAATAAACATTGTCAATTGAATGGGAGAGTGACTCACCTATCTTACCTATACCGGCAATTGTCCCAGATTTACCGTTTCCAAATGCCACACTCCCTCCTTCTGAAGCTGTAAGTGAGAGAAAATTGGATTTTTCACCAGTCATATGCCTCAAACACCTACTATCAACATACCACAGCTGCTTGTTTCCTAGGTTGTTCCCTGCGCTGTTTGCTGGGTTATTTGCTGGGTGGTTTTCTCTCACTTCAGCCTACAAAACAGATCATAGGTTAGCTTTGGGAACCCAAATCCACTTGGGTCCCATTCCTTTAGATGTACAAATCTCATCTTTCTTAACCCATATTTGTTTTATATAAGCTGTGTTCCTTTTAATGGCATACTTTCTCGACGGACAAGTATAACAATAATGACCCGTTTTACCACAGTGATAACAAACAATGTTCTCAGATAATCCTACGTATTTTCTGTTCACTGGGTAGGTCATCTTAGGTACAAAACCTAGTCCTCTTCTATTTCGACTATGATGTGTGTTTAACCATTCAAGCGCCCTTGAGAACCTGTTCCAGAGCTTGTTTGTGACAAGGTCTAATTCCATTTGTTTTATTTTCTCAAGCAAGTTTTTGTTTTCTTCCAGCAAAGATTCAACCTTTCCTTTTAAGTCAAGAGATTCCTCTTCCAGCTCAGTCAGATTAATGGAACAAGTCTCTTCTTTCATGAGTAGAGTCTCTTTAAGCACATTAATGTTTTCATGCAAGGCAAGTGCCTCTTTGTCAACTTCAAGTTTTTCCAATTTAAGAATTTCATTTTCAAGTTCTAGGTCACGAACATCCCTTTTTAATTCAGCACATATATCCATTATAGTGTACACTAATTCCTCAAGAGTTGATTTATTTAGACCACGTACCTTGTTCTCGAGTTGAGTCAGACTATCTGTTGATCCATCATCTGAATTAGTGTCACTTCTTGCCATGAGTGCTACATCAGCTTCCTCGGCTTCAGACATTTCCTCATCCTTGCTTGAATCACCCCAAGCCGCGAGCATAGCTTTTGAGAATCGTTTCGCTGAGCTACTTACACCCTGTTTCCTCCCCTGTTTTCTAGGGTGTTTGGGTTCTTGCTCCTCCTTGTGTAGTGGGCAGTTTCTCACAATGTGGTCTAGCTTGCCACACTTGAAGCATCCAGAGAACTGTTCCCAAGAGGTGTTCCTGCCCTTGCCGAAGTCCTTCCTTTTGCTGTTTTCTTTAACTTTCTTGAAGAACTTCTTAAATTTTTGAGTTATCATGGCAATCTCCTCCTCATCAGAATCAGAATCATCTTCTAAGGCCTTTAGAGCAAGACCTCGATCTCTCTTTGTCTCATCTTTCTGCTGGGAATTTTTTCTAAGTTTATACATTTGGAGATTTCCAATTAGCTCATCTAGGGTGATCTTGTTCATGTCCTTAGCTTCTTGGATGGCCGTTACTTTCGCTTCCCAAGAATGAGGTAAAATTCTTAGGATTTTCCTCACCAATTCTTCAGTGGTGAAGGATTTTCCCAGGGATTTCAACTCATTCGTTATGTGAGTGAAGCGAGTGTACATGTCCATCACACTTGCACGATCACCCATCTCAAACAGCTCATATTTTCTCATAAGCAATTCAATCCGGGATTGCTTTACCTGATTGGTCCCTTCGTGAGCTATTTGTAAAGCATCTCAGATCTCCTTGGCCGACTCACATTCAGATATGCGAGTATATTCATCAAAACCTAGGCCGAAATATAGAAGTTTCTTGGCTTTGGCATTCTTCTCCATCATTTTGTAATCTTCAGTATTGAATTCTTTAGGCTCCTTAGGGATTGACTTTCCATCTTCAGTTGTTTTCTTAGGGATGAGTGGTCCATTCTTGATGAGCATCCATAACTCATAGTCGTCGGCTTGGATGTAGTTTTTTATCCTATTCTTCCACCAACCATAGTATTGGCCATTGAAGTATGGTGGTCGAGTTATGGATTGACCTTCAAGCATGCCTTGTGGGGTACTCATCTTCAAGGATCTCTCAAGTTGTTAGCCTTCCGAAGGAGAACCTGCTCTGATACCACTTGTTGCTTTCGAGAGTACACAGCCACAAGAGGGGGGTGAATTGTGGTGTCCGATTTTCGCAATATGCTGACAAATCACGTTACAATAGTAACACACCTTGTTACAAATTGCAACCCATGTAACCGTCTTCCCTAAGACAGGTTACCCCACGTCCAAAATCCCTTTGATTTGGACACACACTCAACTCACTTTTGTGAAAGAAGAATATAAAGAAAAACACCCTATTACAATGCTTCTCAACTAAGCTAATATAGGGTACAATGAAGTCCTAGTATGCCAACTTTGAAAGCTCAAATAACTCACTCACTAGACACAGTTTTCTTTTGAAACTTTTAAGCTCATGAACACTGAATTTTTGCCTTTGAAAACCGATGCTTCTGAGTTGTAAGAAGCGACTTTATATAGTGCTTGGTAAAAACAATTCCTCAAATTTTTGGAAACCAAAATTTCTAAAGGAGATAGAGTCCTTTAACCGCAAGGGGTGAGGTAACATGAGCTGGTAAGAATTCCTTAATTGCTTAAGGCGGTGATTCTTCGGCAACACGGTTTCATCCTTTAGCCCATGATTTTCTCAACAACCTTATCCACTTGCCAAACGTTGAAGATTCTTTTTATTCAAAAAGATTTTGCAAATCCCCTTAGATTTTGATAACCGTTTTAGGGTAAGGGGTAAGATACTACATAAAAAAATCTTGCTTGCAAATCTTGGAGAAGCTGCCCAAAATCAGAGAGAGAAAAATCGTGTGAAATCATTTTTTCGCAGCTTAATCTGGAAACACCCTGACCACCCTGTTTCCAGGATTGTTTTGAAAGGTGATCCGAAATATTTTCCAAAAAGCAAAACCGTTTCAAGTAAGTGGTAAATTAAGACTTTCTACTTGGCATATTAATAAGAGTCTAAAAATATAAAATCTAAATCAAATCAAGACATCTTGTTGTAACGACTAGTCATCTTGTAGAGAGACGAATTTGCTGCTTCAAACACTTCACAGGCCCTGTCCCTCACGGCTGCACTTATATCGCTGACTTGAGTACCTGTTCTTAGTCAACCATTAGTCAAGCAAGTTTAGGACATTGAGAACAGCAGTAAGGACCTGTTTGGAGAGCCTGTTTGGAACAACAACAACACTTGGATTTGTTATCATCAAAACCTTATACATCATAACAATTTCCCCCTTTTTGATGATGACAAACCAAGTGACCATATTGACTTTCAAGGACATATGAAGTGTTAGTGCTATTCATTCATAGAACCAACAATTCACATGAAGCAGCTAGTATCGAAAAATTGTAAGAAAATCAACTCTTCCATGGCAAAACTAAAACAACATTGGTCATCCTATCTTTCCCCTTTTGGCATCATTAAAAAGGAGGGGCAAACAGTCAAACAGAGAGTGTTTGCTATCACCACCACTTGAGTAATGAAAGAAAGTCAACATGCGATACACTCAAGTGTTTTGATACGATAATGTGATTGGCCATCCTAGTCACACACAAGCAATTCTCAATAAAAAGCAAGCAAGGCAAAGCCAATCAAAACAAGATAACCTATTATTCGCCAAAGGAGTGCAACATAGAGTGCGAATCCAGAGACAGCAAAAAGGAGAAAACCAAGAGAAGAGACAGATGAGGCCACAACAGAACAGCCAACAAGAACAGCCTACAAGGGATGATCATGGAGCAGGAGGGGAGAATTTTGCTGAGACGGAAGAGAGAAGAGCGAGGATATCTTCATGGCATTTGGCATTGAGAGCCTTTTCCTCGTCCAGGGCAGCCTTCACCGCAGTAAGCTCAAGCATTCAGGCGGGAGTTTTCCTCCAGAGCAGCCTCAACTTTGACTGAGGAACTGCCAGAAACAGGAGGACGAGGTGTTTTGATCCCCTGTTCAGAGGCAGATCCCTCAACCAAGGTATATCCACACCCCATAAGGGTGTTACTCCTGATCTCATCAATGAACTGAGCTCCCACCTTCTTCTCCAGTGTCACCCCAAAGTGCTCAAAAACACTAGTCAGGAAGAAACCATACCCAAGGTCATGTTCCCTGGAGGTGTTTGCAATTCTTGCAATATGTCGAACCATGATGGCAGGAAGGTTGATTTGCTCTTCCCTATCCATCAGATCCATAAGACACTGATCCATGGCATCGGTAAGATTTCGACCTGGCCCCTGGGGATGACATTTTTGATAATAAACCAAAATATCAACTGATGAAGAGATGTCATGTCCCCTTTCTTCACTGACTGGGGTGTTTACAGGCTTGGTTGCTAGCTGAATTTCTGGGAAAGCTCCAGTAGCCGGGCTGTCCCAAGAACAGTCTTATCTTCCCTCACATATACATCAAGCCCCGTGGAGGGAATCCCCAAAATTTTCCCTAATATCTTCGCATCAAAGCGAAGCTGCTTCCCATTAACAGTACTTGTCACCACTTCTTCGGTGACAGTGCAGTTGGCGTAAAACTGTGCCAACTCGTGGACAGAACACCCCAGTTGGGTGTTTGTAAATAATTCAAACCACCCCTGTGCACGCAGCTTGTGCAGAAACATCCCAAGGCCCTGTTCCTCAAAATACTTGACCTTGATGATTTTACCCCTGACTACCCGTCCCTGAAGCAGTCGGGTCAGTTTGGCTGACATTGCAGACGGGGTTGACTTCTTGGCTCTCTTAGGCTGGGGCTCAGTAGGGGTGTCTTGTGTGGAGACGTGTTTGAGAGAGACTTTTCGCTTGCGGGTTTTTGTGGGTGATGATTTGGAGGGTACAGTGGAGGCTGGTTTGGGTGCAGGCAGAGGCTTGTCCTCTGAGGACTCTGAGAACACGAGAGTGCCCTGTTTGAAGGAGGTGTTCTCAGTGTCACTATCAGAGGAAGGCTCAGAAGAGGAATCAATTTCCTCAACAACAGGAGAAGGCTGTTTGGCAGGATGAGACGTGGATTGAAAAGCAATTCGGGCTGATTTTCTGGTTGGCCTGGTAGTGGGTTTGGCCGGAGAGAAAATTTGTGGTTTTGGTTTGACAGGGGTTTCAGTCTTTAGGAGTTCTTCAGTTTGGCCGCTTTTAGGCCTTGATGGTGGTCTTGTTCTTGGCATTCTAGTGCGCCTAGCCACAATTTTATACCCTTTGCGTTTCTCACCGGTTTGTGGCACCGGTGTGGCTTGTTCAGTCTCGACAAGAGACTCCTCCAGTTGACCACTACTTCCCCCTACTTCTTTTGACAAATCTTCTCCTAGGTCATCCCTAAAAATCTCAGGCCCTGTTTCAGCCCCTGTTTCCTGGTCTGGAAACAGCCCGAAAGAATTGATGTCATCCAGGCCATGTTCAAACAAAAAGAGTTCATCTGTAGCCCCAATTTCTCTACCAGATGCCCCAATAGGTTCTTGGGGTTCTCCAGACTTCTGACATACACTCGATTTACCAAACATAACTAAATCCCACCCAAATTTATAGGGAATGTCTTCCAATTTTAGACCTGCTGTTCTGAGGTCTATGCTTTTTAGAAATCTAAAAGGTTTGTAAAGAATGGGGCGAGATGGTTCAGCAGATTTACCTTCCATGAAAGCCGCCAGAAATTGCGTGGGAGCAAACAGGGCTGTGGCTGTTTGCAAAGTTGTGCTTGGTGACTGGTTGCCCTGGGTCAAGGACACGGAACTCGTGGTGCTGATGGGGGACGTCATTTTTCAGAGGGAGGAGAGAGATTAGGGTTCCTCAAACGGAATTTCAAAGCAAGAAGAATTGTGGTAGAAGTGAGAGAATGAAGCAAGTTTGAAGAAAGCTTTAAAGAGAAGAGGCATGCAAGATCTTTTAAAGATTTTGCCCGTTTTGCAACGGGCTTTATCATTAAATCCGGCCGCGCACACCTCGGGAAGATGTGAAGCAAATCTCAGCTAGTTGCACACATTTGACAAACAAGAGGCGCACCTGTTCCTAGTGCTTGTTCTTGAGGTTACTTGCTCGGCAACATGGGACAATAAGGGCAATCTCATTAGACCTCAACGAGTGTCAGTAGGTTGCAAACCTCACATATGCTAGACATAGCACAGAAATTGATGGCAAACAAATATTGTAACATATTGAACCCGTAGCTTTTGAATATTGCCAACATGGAGAGAGAACAAGATGGTCAAGTTCTTCTAATTAAACCTAGTTCGAGTCTATTCCTTTCAAATTGTTCTCTGCTTAGTGCCTTGGTGAATATATCAGCAATTTGATTTTCAGTGGCACAAAAATGCATTGAGATCACTCCTTTTTCAACATTGTCTCTTAAAAAATGATGACGAATGTCAATATGGTTTGTTCTTTTGTGTTGACATGGATTTTTGGCAATGTTAATTGCACTTGTATTGTCATAATAAATAGGAATGCATCCTATGTCAACACAAAAATCCTTGAGTTGTTGCCTTATCCATAATAACTGAGCACAACAGGATGCAGCTGCCACGTATTCAGCTTCTGCTGTGGACGAGGCAACAGAGAGTTGTTTCTTGGTTGCCCAAGATACCAAATAAGGTCCAAGAAAGTGAGCCATACCTGAGGTGCTTTTCTATCAACCAAGAAACCTGCATAATCAGCATCAGCATACCCAACAAGATCAAAGTTGCAACCTCTAGGATACCACAAGGCTAGATCAGGTGTATGTTTTAAATATCTTAAAATCCGTTTAACAGCCTTTAGATGAGTTTCTTTAGGGTTAGACTAAAAACGTGCACATAGACCAACACTGAAAATAATGTCAGGTCTACTAGCGGTTAGGTATAGGAGTGACCCTATCATGCCCCTATAGGATTTCTCCTCAACTGACGGACTACCATCATCCATTACCAACCTGGTTGAGGGAGAGATGGGAGTATCAATGGGCTTGGCCGACTCCATCCCAAAACGCTTAAGTAACTCCTTGACATACTTTTGTTGATGGATCATGGTGCCGTTTGAAGTTTGCTTGATTTGCAAGCCTAAAAAGAAATTAAGCTCCCCCATCATGCTCATTTCAAACTCACTTCTCATCATTTTTGAAAATTCGTTGCACAAATCATGATGAGTTGCACCAAATATGATGTCATCGACATATACTTGGACAATCAACAAATGTTCCCTCTTAGATTTTAGAAACAAGGTATTGTCTACCTTGCCTCTTCTAAAATCATTTTCAAGTAAAAAGCTTGACAACCGTTCATACCAAGCTCTTGGAGCTTGTTTTAAACCATAAAGTGCTTTGTCAAGTTTGAAAACATGGTTAGGAAATTCATCACTTTCAAAACCGGGGGGTTGTTTGACATACACCTCTTCTTTAAGGTATCCATTTAGAAACGCACTTTTGACATCCATTTGATACAACTTGATCTCCATGTGGGCTGCAAAGGCTATCAAGATTCGAATGGCCTCCATCCTTGCAACAGGTGCAAAGGTCTCTTCATAATCAATTCCTTCTTCTTGGTTGTAGCCTTGAACCACCAGCCGGGCCTTGTTTCTAGTGACTGTTCCGCACTCATCCAGCTTGTTACGGAACACCCACTTGGTTCCAATGATTGTTCTATCCTCTGGCCATGGCACAAGGTGCCATACCTTGTTCCTTTCAAACTAATGGAGTTCTTCTTGCATGGCTGTGGCCCAATCTGAATCTGCAAGAGTGTCATTAATATTCTTTAGCTCAATTTTTGAGAGAAAAGCATAGAAAGCACAGAAATTTTTGAGCCTAGATCTAGTTTGAACTCCTGCATTAATATCAGACAAAATTTGATCAAAAGGATGTGAACTTTGGTATTTCCATGATCGTGGTGAAAGTTGGTTCACAGACACGCTCTCCATCCTAGCTGGAATGCTCGGTGAAACAGGTTCAGAACCTGTTCTCGAGCCTGTTTGGGAACTTGTTTCTGAATTTATCCCTGAAGGATTCGCCTGATGCTGTCCCGAACAGGGTTCCACCCTATTTCCCCCTATTTGGTTCACACCTTGCTTACCTTCCTTAAGAACAGCTTCAGGTCTTGATCCCTCAGTGGCTTCCTTACCTTGTTCATCTTGGAGCAGCAAGTCTTTTCTAACAAGACCTAGTTCAAGGTCTTCCTCCTGTGCATCATTCTCACTTAGAGAGTTAGTTTCATCAAAAAAGCACATGCACACTTTCCTCAACACACAAGGTTCTCTTATTAAACACTTTGTATGCCTTACTATGCGAGGAGTAACCAAGGAATATTTCTTCATCACTCCTTGGATCAAATTTCCCTAAGGCATCCTTTCCATTATTATGCACAAAACATTTACAACCAAAAACTCTCAAATGCAAAATATTGGGTTTTCTTCCTCTGAGGAGCTCATAAGGAGTTTTGTTAAGAAGAGGTCTAATCATGCATCTATTTTAATGTAACATGATGTGTTTAAGGCTTCAGCCCAAAAATTTCTAGGAAGACCACTAGCAACGAGCATTGTTCTAGTCATGTCCTCTAGAGTACGATTTTTGCGTTCTACCACACCGTTCTGTTGCGGTGTTCTTGGGGTTGAAAAATTATGATCAACACCATGCTCTTTACAATAGTCAATAAAGCTCGAATTTTCAAATTCTGTACCATGATCAGACCTCACGTACACCGAAGAGTACCCTACCCTCTTTTCAGTCTTTTTAATGAAAGCAAGAAATTTTTCAAAAGTTTCATCTTTAGAAGCCAAAAACAAGGTCCAAGTGAAACGAGAGTAGTCATCCACTATCACAAGCACATACCTCTTACCACCTCTACTCATGATCCTCATTGGACCACATAGATCCATATGTATCAATTCAAGAGGTCGAGTAGTGCTGACACACCTTTTAGATTTAAATGAATTTCTGACTTGTTTGCCTTTGGCACATGCATCACATACCTTGTCATCATTGAATTTGATGGAAGGTAAGCCAACCACTAAGGCTTTGGTTACAAGTTTGTTCAAAAGCGAGTAACTTGCATGACCTAGTCTTTTGTGCCAAAGCATAACATCATCATTTAAAGCACTTAAACAAGTCAAATTATTTTGGGGAAGAATCGAAATACACACTTTATAAACATTTTTATGTCGCTTCCCCCTCAACATAACATCTCCTGTGTTCATATTTACAACCAAGCAACATGTTGGAGAGAGCACTACTAGGTTGTCTTTGTCGCACAGTTGGGACACACTTAGCAAGTTGTGTTTTAATCCATCCACAAAATAAACATTGTCAATTGAATGGGAGAGTGACTCACCTATCTTACCTATATCGGCAATTGTCCCAGATTTACCGTTTCCAAATGCCACACTCCCTCCTTCTGAAGCTGTAAGTGAGAGAAAATTAAATTTTTCACCAGTCATATGCCTCGAACACCCACTGTCAACATACCACAGCTGCCTGTTCCCTAGACTGTTTCCTGCACTGTTTACTGGGTTGTTTGCTGGGTTGTTCTCTCTCACTTCAGCCTGCAAAACAAATCAAGGGTTAGTTTTGGGAATCCAGATCCACTTGGGTCCCATTCCTTTAGACGTACAAATCTCATCTTTCCTAACCCATATTTGTTTTACATAAGCTGTGTTCCTTTTAATGGCATACTTTCTCGAGGGATAAGTATAACGATAATAACCTGTTTTACCACAGTTATAACATACAATGTTCTCAGATAATCCTACGTATTTTCTATTCACTGGGTAGGTCATCTTAGGCACAAAACCTAGTCCTCTTGTATTTCGACTATGATGTGTGTTTAACCATTCAAGCGCCCTTGAGAACCTGTTCCAGAGCTTGTTTGTGACAAGGTCTAATTCCATTTGTTTTATTTTCTCAAGCAAGTTTTTTGCTTTCTTCCAGCAAAGTTTTGACCTTTCCTTTTAAGTCAAGAGATTCCTTTTCCAGCTCAGTCAGATTAATGGAACAAGTCTCTTCTTTCATGAGTAGAGTCTCTTTAAGCACATTAATGTTTTCATGCAAGGCAAGTGTCTCTTTGTCAACTTCAAGTTTTTCCAATTTAAGAGTTTCATTTTCAAGTTCTAGGTCACGAACATCCCTTTTTAATTCAGCACATATATCCATTATAGTGCACACTAATTCCTCAAGAGTTGATTTATTTAGACCACGTACCTTATTCTTGAGTTGAGTCAGACTATCTGTTGATCCATCATCTGAATCAGTGTCACTTCTTGCCATGAGTGCTACTTCAGCTTCCTCAGCTTCAGACCTTTCCTCATCCTCACTTGAATCACCCCAAGCCGCGAGCATAGCTTTTGAGAATCGTTTCGCTGAGCTGCTTACACCCTGTTTCCTCCCCTGTTTTCTAGGGTGTTCGGGTTCTTGTTCCTCCTTGTGTAGTGGGCAGTTTCTCACAATGTGGTCTAGCTTGCCACACTTGAAACTGTTCCCAAGAGGTGTTTCTGCCCTTGTCGAAGTCCTTCCTTTTGCTGTTTTCTTTAACTTTCTTGAAGAACTTCTTAAATTTTTGAGTTATCATGGCAATCACCTCCTCATCAGAATCAGAATCATCTTCTAAGGCCTTTAGAGCAAGACCTCGATTTCTCTTTGCCTCATCTTTTTGCTGGGAATTTTTTCTAAGTTCATACGTTTGGAGATTTCCAATTAGCTCATCTCGGGTGATCTTGTTCATGTCCTTAGCTTCTTGGATGGCCGTTACTTTCGCTTCCCAAGAATGAGGTAAAATTCTTAGGATTTTCCTCACCAATTCTTCAGTGGTGAAGGATTTTCCCAGGGATTTCAACTCATTCATTATGTGAGTGAAGCGAGTGTACATGTCCATCACACTTTCACGATCACCCATCTCAAACAGCTTATATTTTCTCATAAGTAATTCAATCCGGGATTTCTTTACCTGATTGGTCCCTTCGTGAGCTATTTGCAAAGCATCTTAGATCTCCTTGGCCGACTCACATTCAGATATGCGAGTATATTCATCAGGACCTAGGCTGAAATATAGAAGTTTCTTGGCTTTGGCATTCTTCTCCATCATTTTGTAATCTTCAGTATTGAATTCTTTAGGCTCCTTGGGGATTGACTTTCCATCTTCAGTTGTTTTCTTAGGGATGAGTGGTCCATTCTTGATGAGCATCCACAACTCATAGTCCTCGGCTTGGATGTAGTTTTCCATCCTATTCTTCCACCAACCATAGTGTTGGCCATTGAAGTATGGTGGTCGAGTTATGGATTGACCTTCAAGCATGCCTTGTGGGGTACTCATCTTCAAGGATCTCTCAAGGTGTTAGCCTTTCAAAGGAGAACCTGCTCTAATACCACTTGTTGCTTTCGAGAGTACACAGCCACAAGAGAGGGGGTGAATTGTGGTATCCGATTTTTGCAATATGCTGGCAAACAGTCTTAGGCCCTGTTCGCGCAGGCTGTTCCTGAGATATGCAGAACCGAAAATCCAACAAAATTGAATGCGGAAATAATGGACACAAGATTTTTAAGTGGAAAACACCTCTAGCCCAACTGAGGTGAAAAACCACGACCTACCTCGTGTAGGATTTACACACTTCACTAAACGGGCTAATCACGTTACAATAGTAACACACCTTGTTACAAATTGCAACCCACGTAACCGTCTTCCCTAAGACAGGTTACCCCACGTCCAAAATCCCCTTGATTTAGACACACACTCAACTCACTTTTGTGAAAGAAGAATATAAAGAAAAACACCCTATTACAATGCTTCTCAACTAAGCTAATATAGGGTACAATGAAGTCCTAGTATGCCAACTTTGAAAGCTCAAATAACTCACTCACTAGACACGGTTTTCTTTTGAAACTTTTAACCTCATGAACACTGAATTTTTGCCTTTGAAAACCGATGCTTCTGAGTTGTAAGAAGCGACTTTATATAGTACTTGGTAAAAATAATTCCTCAAATTTTTGGAAACCAAAATTTCTAAAGGAGATAGAGTCCTTTAACCGCAAAGGGTGAGGTAACATGAGCTGGTAAGAATTCCTTAATTGCTTAAGGCGGTGATTCTTCAGTAACACGGTTTCATCCTTTAGCCCATGACTTTCTCAACAACCTTATCCACTTGCCAAAAGTTGAAGATTCTTTTTATTCAAAAAGATTTTGCAAATCCCATTAGATTTTGATAACCGTTTTAGGGAAAGGGGTAAGATACTACATAAAAAAAATCTTGCTTGCAAATCTTGGAGAAGCTGCCCAAAATCAGAGAGAGAAAAATCGTGTGAAATCATTTTTTCGCAGCTTAATCTGGAAACACCCTGACCACCCTGTTTCCAGGATTGTTTTGAAAGGTGATCCGAAATATTATTCAAAAAGCAAAGCCGTTTCAAGTAAGTGGTAAATTAAGACTTTCTACTTGGCATATTAACAAGAGTCTAAAAATATAAAATCTAAATCAAATCAAGACATCTTGTTGTAACGAGCAGTCATCTTGTAGAGAGACGAATTTGCTGCTTCAAACACTTCACAGGCCCTGTTTCTCACGGCTGCACTTATATGGCTGACTTGAGTACCTGTTCTTAGTCAACCATTAGTCAAGCAAGTTTAAGACATTGAGAACAGCAGTAAGAACCTGTTTGGAGAGCCTGTTTGGAACAACAACAACACTTGGATTTGTTATCATCAAAACCTTATACATCATAACACTCTTTATGGTTTAAAACAAGCTTCTAGAGCTTGGTATGAACGCTTGTCAAAATTTTTAATCGATAATGGTTTTCAAAGGGGCAAGGTTGACAATACCTTGTTTCTCCAATCAAAGGGGAAACATCTGTCGATTGTTCAAGTATATGTTGATGACATTATATTTGGTGCAACCAACAGTGATTTATGTGGTGAATTTTTAGAATTGATGAGGAGTGAGTTTAAGATGAGCATGGTGGGTGAGCTTAACTTTTTCTTAGGCTTGCAAATCAAGCAAACTTCAAACGGAACCATGATACATTAACAAAAATATGTCAAGGAATTAATTAAGAGGTTTGGAATGGAATCGACTAAGCCTATGGACACACCCATCTCTCCTTCAACCAGGCTAGTTGTGGATGATGGGAGTCCTTTAGTTGAGGAGAAATCCTATAGGGGCGTGATAGGGTTGCTTCTATAACTAACCGCCAGTAGACCTGACATTTTCAGTGTTGGCTTGTGTGCTCATTTTCAGTCAAATCCTAAAGAAACACATTTAAAAGTTGTAAAATGAATTCTGAGATATTTGAAACACACCCTTGACTTAGCTCTATGGTATCCTTGAGGGTGCAATTTTGATCTCATTGGATATGCGGATGCTAATTATGCTGGATTTTTGGTTAATAGAAAAAGCACATTAGGTATAGCTCATTTTGTCGGACCCTATTTGGCCGCTTGGGCAACCAAGAAATAGCACTCTGTTGCCGTATCCACAGCAGAAGCTGAGTATGTAGCGGCTGCTTCTTATTGTGCTTAACTGTTGTGGATACGACAGCAACTCAAGGACTTTTCTGTTGACACAGGATGCATTCCCATATTTGGTGATAACACAAGTGTAATTAACATTGCCACAAACCCATGTCAACATAAAAGGACTAAGCATATTGACATACATCATCACTTTTTGAGAGACAATGTTGAAAAAAGCTTAATTTCAATGAATTTTTGTACCACCGATAAACAAATTGCTGACATCTTTACCAAGGCACTAAGTAGAGAGCAGTTTGAGAGGAATAGAGTTGAATTGGGTTTGATTAAAAGGACTTGAGCATGCTTGTTTAACTCCCAATGATTGATTAGTTAAGGGTTTTTAGGCCAAATAAATTGATCCAATGGATGCCTTCAATTCCTGTGCTATTATTGGTATATGTATGGAATATAACATGCTGACACTCGTTGAGGTCTAATGATATTATCCTTAGTGTTTGTTGTCACCTAACATTTAGCAGTAAGAACAGGCTCTAGGAATAGATCTGACTGTTGTTTGTATCATGTGCTGACCAAGTGGCATGTTATTAAAGGAATGCTGGAAGCTGAATTTTCCTTTTCATTGCACCTAACCTATAATTTATAGCCTACCTAGTGGGCAGTGATGTATTGCACGCAAACATTCTCTCTCCTCAAAAGGGGCCGAAATAAACTCTCCCAAACCCCCTCGATTTTTGGTCAAATCATGTCAACATTAAATCCTCCCATTCTCTCTCCATAAACCCATCCGTCCAGCTCTCTCTCATCCCCTTCTTCTTCCTTAAACCCAGTTAAACCCTAACTTCAAATCTCCCTAATTTCTTAAAATGGCAAGAACTCGTGGCAGCAAGAATCCTCCAAGCGCAAAACTTCACACCCGAGATCACTACGGGACCAAATATCGAGAAAAGGGGAGGAAGCTAGATGGGTATTGAAGGAGCATCACTGGCGCCTCCATCACCACAAGAGGTTTTAATGGGTATGAAAAACACTCGCTCACCTTCTTTTTCGAGTACTCCTTCTGTTTTTGGATTCTTGAAGAGTTTAGACTTACATTCTGTGGGCTTGAATCCTGATATGATACCGTTAGTAAACCCAATTACGGGATGAGAGATAGTAGTGCATGACCAGCTTGTGGTCGAGTCGAGATTAGGGAGAGATAAAACTGAGTCAGTTGGGCAATCTAAAGATTTTGGTGTTGAGAATGTTGTTAAGAATCTTTTGTTTAATGACTGTGTTGTTGAAGATACTGAAGATAGAGATGAGGATGAACCAATTTTGCGGTTCAAAAGGACTGTCCCAACCACGTCCCAAACAACAACTAAACCAACCCTTGAACGCCAAAGAAAGACTACCACCTCACCCAACGTACCTCTCACTGCACCCTTATCACAACCTCGAACTCGAAGTTCAAGTCCTCCCATTGTGTCGCCCTTGCCAGAAGAGAGAGTTGAAAGCCCTGTCAAGAAGAGGAAACCGGCTCGTAAATCCACCGAAACACCCACCAAACCAGCTCCATCCAAGAAACCTGCCCCAAAACAGGTGGCCCCAGAATAGGTGTCAGAACTGATTGAAGAATCTGATGAACCAAAGAAAAAGAAAGTTAGGAAGAACATCACATTTGCTGCGAGATATGAGCACTTCCTCCAGAAATCTGTGGTTCGGAGGAAGGTGGTTAAGGTGTTATATTTTCAGGAACAGGGGCTAGGGGTGTTCTTAGAGAAGTTGGAAGCACAAGGTTGGTTAGATCTTTTCACGAACACTAAGAGAGGGTGTTCTATTCCAGAGTTGGCTGAGCTTCAAGGGAACTGTGTTGTCATCAACGGAGTGGTGACAAGCACAGTTAATGATCATGAGGTACGGTTTGATGATAGGGAGTTAGGTGAGTTGCTTGGGGTGTTCTCACAAGGTTTTGATGTATATGTGCATAAGGAGAAGAGTGCAGGTGATGAACGATTGTTGGAATTGACTCAGAAGCTTGCCCAAAAACCCCATCTGACTGAGTTTGGATCCGTGAGAAAGGGGGGAAATGATGCCTTTGCATCGATTATTATTTTGGTTTGTGATTAAGAATGTAATTCCCCGAGGATAGGGACGCAACCTTGCTGATCCCATGGATATGTGTTATTCTGGCATGATGGATCGGGGTAAGAGAATTAACTTGCCTGCCATCATGATTAGCCACATTGCAAGAATTGCCAACACATCTAAGGATCATGATATAGGGTATGCGTTTCAACTGACTTGAGTGTTTGAAAAACTTGGGAACAGAAGAAAGTAGGCTTTCAGATCAGTGATGAAATTAACAACAGTACCTTGATAGGGTATGGTTTCAAGGTAACAAAAGGCGGTATTGTAACTTCAGAACAAGGGCTCCAAACACCCCTTGGTCCTGTTCCCAGTGAAGCCTTACATCTTGCGCTCCTATAATTGACACACTGTTGCAGGACCAGATCATATTGAAGGGGGAGATAGCTGAAGTAAAGTAGGCACTTATAGAGGAAAAGGCTCTTAATGCAAAACGTCACGAGGATATGTTGAGTGCTCTTCTTGCCCTCACAGCCAAATTTCCTCCTCCACCTTCCTCTACCTAACTCTATTCCTTCCCCTGTTTCCAACACTGTTTTTAAAACACTTAGTTAGGTATGTGACTGGTAGTGGTTTGTGAATGTTCTTGGATGGTTTATGCAATTATGCACTTATGCCTTTGCTTATTGAATGTGTTACTTGGTTGTGTGTGACTTGGATGGCCAATATCATTACTGTACGGTACACTTGAGTATATCGCTGTTATTTTCCGCATTACCGCTCTGGTGGTGATTGCATCCACATTGGATTCCAACTTCCAGCCTACTCACCCTTTTCGATGATGTTAAAAGGGGGAAGATGAGTATGACCTTGTTTCGATTGGTTTGCCTAGTTTTAAGTTGACCTCTTAACTCTTGGTTTCTCTCTTGTGTGGATTGAATAAACTATTTTGACACTCATGTATTTTTCCCTATCATTGATGTCGACTAACGGTCAATTGGTTTGTCATCATCAAAAAAGGGAAAATTGTTGACCCAATTAATGTGTAAGATTTTGATGATAACAATCCAAATGCAGTAGTCAATATACTGTGCTTGAGTTGTGTGTTGAGACAGCTTCTGGAAAATACTTGGAGCGATTCGAATGAGCATGGAGCATCAAAGTCGATAGATGTACAAGGAGTCCAGTGGATAACAAGAGTCTTAGGTTTTGTATGTGCTTTATTTTTCTAGATTCTTCTTAATATGCTAATTAGAAGGTCCTTGACTTAGCGTTGGCTTTGAATGGTTTTGAGGTATCTCAGAACAGTTTTGAGAAGTTAGGCCTGCAGTGTTTTGAGGCCAAAAATAAAAACTAGTTTCAAGGTTTTTAAAATGATTTTTGACTGTCGAATTTCGTGAAATAATTAGGATTAATTTTTTTGGTGTAAGTTAAGTCTATAAAAGGTTTCTCTCTTTAAAAATAATGATGAAAGATTTCATCCTGTTTTTAGGAGAAGAATATTTATCAAGTGGAGAGATTTTAGGGGTTTGAGAGATTTTATCCTATCTTTAAAGGAAGAATATCAAGTGGAAAGATTTTAGGGGTTTTGACTGGTAGAGCTATTGAGTGGAAGTGATCTTCTCTTTTTCCTAATCTTATGGCACAAGCACCCACTCACATCTCTCTATTTAAACCGCCTCTCTCCTCAAGGTTTTTCAAGGTTTTCCAATGGTTAAAAATTGTCTTTGTGAGTTTGAATTTTCTGAGAGAAAATCTTCAAAAAGAGTGCTAAATCGAGTCTTCAATGTTGACATAATACGGATTATATTGTATCTTATATTCAGCTCGTTTACAAGCATTCAAGAAAGGTGTTCTTCTTTATCTCCTTTCACCATCAGTGAGATAAGAGAGTGTCTAAGTCTTAGGAGACGGCCGACGCGGTGTTTGTAACGACAGTCTAGGGGTAGACCAAGTTACGTGTGTGACTAAGTCACATGTGGTGTTATAGTTGTAACATGTTCGACCTGTCTAGTGAAAGTATTGCTGAAATCCTACAGTGATAGGTCATGGGTTTACTCCTCAATTGGGTCAGAGGTGGTTTTCCACATAAAAATATTGTGTCTCCGTTATTATTTTCGAAATTAGCTTTGTTTCTGCTTCACTCCAAACACTCATTCCAAACAGTTTTCATGAATGTTCTGAAACAATCGAAAAAGGTGGCAGATACAACTCACCCCCCTCTTGTGTCATTGTGCAATTAAATCTAACATCCATCTCCCAATGGTCTAACAAAAATTCCATACAATAGAAGTCTGTATGTCGAGATATGTTCCCTATTAATTGAGTATGAAAATGGGAAGCCGAACCAGCTCATTATCTTATTTAATTAATTGATCTAGAAGATCCTAATGATTAACGAAAAGAATGGTTTCCAGAACGATAAGAAGTGGTTCGTAATCCTGCTTTAGCAAGAGTCATTGGTTTTTATAATATTTGTCATCAAATGTGAGCATTGATTGAACGAGAGAAACTCTAATGCATTGTGCGAGTGCTACTTTTGTTTATCATAATGATTGTGGCAAATATATGATGGCAGAAGGAACTACTTTAGAAGATTAATTTGATTATATCTTTGATGTTGGAATTGGAAAATTCCTATCAGGAAAAAGAACGAAATTTCTATATGAAGTATTTAAAAAATGATATCTAAGCATCTTCAACTTGAAGATCTTAATGATTATCCAGACAATGATGGATTGGAAGACATTGTTGGAGATAAAGGCATGCATAATCTCAGTATGGATGACTAATCTTGTCAGCCTTAAGTGCTCTGAAAAAGTTTTTGCACCATTTGTGTATATTTTGTTAAGTTTCAAGTTAGTAAAATAATGTAGTCTGTTGTAGTCATGTGAAAGCATCTCGCAATAGTAAGTATACTGTAGTCATTTGGGCATCCTATGTGTTCCCTCTCCTCTATAAAAGGACAAGTTGAGTGTTGTGAAGGAAAACGATCATTTGAGCATACTTGAACAAAAAAGATGTCAAATATCTCCATCTCTATATGACCGAGTATCTCTGATGATCTTAGCATTTAAGTCCTTTTCATTTTAATATTTCCACTCTAAGCTTTCAATTGAATCTTATGGTTTAAATATTATAATTTCCTAATTAAAGATTTCAATTGAATCTTATGGTTTAAATATTAGAAACAAAAAAATTCGATTAGTGACTACGGTCTGAGGTAAGAAATGAAATTAATCCATTTTGTGCCTGATCTAAGGAAGGTGTGATTGAGATTAACAATCTCTTTAAACTAGAAGCTAGAGGAATGACAGGGCTTAGCACCGACTAAGTTTAGGTAATGGTCGAAAATCTCTGATTAAACTTTAATTATTTTGCTAAGCATGCTGGGCCTCTAATAAAAAGGTATAATATTTATGACATAAATAGCAGATTGTAATAACTAGAACCAGTAAGTCATTATAAGAAGCAAAAACAATAAAGATAATCATGTTTCCTCAAAGACCCCAAAAAATAACAAATTTCAAAAAGTTTGGGTTAGAAAATCAATATTTATCTGCCAAAAGTAATATCGCCCAAATAATTGTACCTCGAAATATAATTACCCAAACCTGCATAGTTTTAAAAATATTTATCCAAAAAAGTAGGTCATAGAAATTATTAAAACCTCAGTGGACCAAAAAGGAAAATTTTTTTACCTTTGTGTTATTTTTTTAATGAAACAAATAGAACTATTTATCAAGCTTTTAGACAAGCTGGACAAGAGAAGAGGGTTTCATCATAATTGCGAAGACCTCGAAAGAAGAAAAGATTTATTAGAAGAGATCGAGGAGAAGCTCATAAGCGCCTTTACAAAGATTACTTCGCCAAAGACTTAATCTACAACGGAAACATCATAGTAGATTTCGAATACGAAATCACTTGCTCCTTTCTATTTTTCTACACTGTTAGGAATCATTTTGAATACTTCTAGTTAAGGCACGATGGTATTCATTGGGTGGTTTGTCATCATCGTTAACTAAGTACACCACAGCCATACGAATGTTAGCATATAGCACAGCAGCAAATTGTGTCATTGGACACTTGAAGATTGGTGAAATCATAGTGTTGGAGTGCTTAGAAAATTTTTCCGCTTAGGTCATTGAAGTTTTCAGGAAAGAGTATTTAAGAAACCTAAGCCACACTGATATTGATTATCTATTGCAAGTGGCAAAGGCCCGTGATTCTCCCAGTATGTTAGGAAGTGTTGACTATATGCATTGGTAGTGGAAGAACTGTTCATTGGGTTGGAAGGAGTGTTTGCTAAAAGGATTTACAAAGTCCCCACTTTTATTCTTCAAGCGGCTGCTTACTATGACTTTTGGATACGATATGCCACCTTTAGGTACCTGGGAAGCCTCAATGATTTAAACATCCTTGACCGTTCACTGGTTTTCCAAGAGCAGTGTAGGGGTCAGTCACTAAAATGTGATTAAGTGGTCAATGGTCACAAATATACTATTAGATACTTCTTATCCGATTGTATTTATCCATAATTTGCAACATTCATCAAAACTATTCCCTTTCCTCAGGGGTCAACGGTAAAATTATTTGCCAAATGTCAAAAATCTATTAGAAAGGATGTGGAGAGAGCCTTTGGGTTTTACAAGCTTGATTCGCCTTCTTCCGTGGCCCTGCTCGATACATGGATAAGGCCAACTTGGGCCTAATAATGAAGGCTTGTGTCATACTCTACAACATGATCGTGGAGGACAAGCATGATTTGTGTGGCCTTGTTTACGATTATGAGCATGTAGATAGTACCACCCCATAGCCTAATGCTGTACGATACTATCATCCATGCTATATAACCCACCTTCATGGAGTAGCGCAAGTTCAAAACCCGAACAACATGTATGTCTTTAATCATACTTGGTTGAAGGGATATGGAATCGACAAATATAGCAATCATAACTGTTATATATTTGTTTTGTCAAACTTTCGTGTTATTATTATTTTTTTTTGGTAATAGAAATTTTATAATGTGTTTTTTTTTCCGAGTCCCACCGCATTGTATTCTTTTAAGCCTATCTTTCGGTTTGTATTTTTAAAAAAAATCTTGTATTATGTTTTTTAATGGAATTGTACTATCGTATTCTATCTTTATTGGCTTCTCCAACCACAACAAATAAATACTATGTCAAATGTTCGAAGAAAAGAAATTTGTAATCAATTTTTTGGAAATTAAAAAATTATTTGGTTTTTTAGGTAAAAAAATAAATATTCTATTTTTCAAAAAATAAAAAATACATTTACAGGTTACAAACATAAAATACAAATACAAAATTAAAATGTTAAAAGTAGATAAATATGTTTTGGGGTGATCTCAATGGTAAATATCTTATTTGGTAATGGAATGCAAGTTCCATTGATTTGAGAAGTGATGGCATGCAGATTCCAAAAAGCTAAAATGTTTCCTAATGTGATAGGTCAGCGTTCCAAAAACTAGAACTCTGACTGAAGATGCTCTAAAGAATCGTTTATGACCTGTTGAAAAGGCATGTATAATACAGCTTATGAAATTATTTTCTCATTAATCTTCGATTGTCGAATCCTTGAAGGAAAATAAATTTATTTATCATCAAAAACCTTGGCTCATAATAATAAAAACAAAGAAGGAGATCTTGTCATTGAAAAGGGAAGGGGAACCATAAGGAAATATATATCATGTGTTGCATTTGATTGCGTCATGTTCATTGGATGGAAACATAACAAATATGAATTTGAAGAAGCAAAACTTGAGCGTACACCTTCAACATAACTAGGCGAAGCATATTAGAATCATCAAATTGGAGCTACAACTTAGTTGAATTTCTTGGGGAAAAGGTTTTATTAATTGGTTTCCTTTTGCATCGTTAAACCAATTAGGATAAGTTGAATTAGACTTTTGGGTTTATTTAGTTTAGCATGAATTATGGTTACATTAGTATTAAACTTGTTTAGTCTTTACAAAAATAAATTTTCAGTTATCGATACTATTATTATGGCCATCTTATGTAATTCCTAAGCATCAATATATTTGTGAAATTATTGTTTAAATGGCACATAATAGTGCATGTGAACTTGTGGGACTAAGTCAGAGAGTAGTTTGTTTAATTTAAGTGAGACAACCCTAGAATTTTAGTTCAATGGAAGAAGGTTTCTTTGATTTAAATTAATTCTAAGTGATCTACTTTTTATTCCTTTAGGTATTCAAATGGCCTCTCTTGATCAAGACAAATCTTTTTCAACTATTGTGGTGCATTTACGAGAGATGGTTATGAAGGCATTCACTAAGCAATTCAAGAACAAGTTGATATTAATGAAATATCAAATTTTGAACTAAAAGATCTACTACAAAAATTTGGATGGGGCGAATATGTTGCATTGTAGTCTAAATTACCTAAAAGCATAAATGTGGGATGGTCGTAGGTTAATGACAACGGATGCATCATTCATTCAAATGGGTGTATATGCTAGATTGTGTAGATCTCTGACATTTTTTTAAGCTTATTTACAATGATTTTTTTTAACTGAATGATTGAATAAAACTTAGATATCAATTCTTTCACTACAAGATATTTGAATGATGACAATCACATGAGATGAACATTATTGAGAGTCAAGATTAAAATGAACCTATACATATCTGAAACCGCTGCCAATGATGACGACAGCTGCGCAGCGTCGGCTCGGGACTCCCTATGTGACGGTTTTGTGGAGTTATATGATGGGATGGATTAGAGTTTCCATTTTAGAGCTGCTAGTACATTTTAAAGAAAATGTACAAACCCACAATTCTGCAGATTATGCCGTATCCCTTCTTTCAACCAAATCCTCTAACCGAAGGGCAGCCGTAGCACATGAGATCTAGCTTTCAAGAAGGGAAATGTCTTTTCTATAAACTAAATTCTGGGCATTTTGAATGGAGATTATTGAAAATGACTTTATTACCAAGAGCTAGGAGAACGAATACGGGGGCGAAGATACAATCTAATGGATACTGATAGTGACCATTAGATGACCCACTTCAAAGCGGCCTCTATTAGAAATGAATGTATTAGAAATTTTAATTTTCCAGCTCCATGCAAAAGAAATTTTTATGAATTTATGAATTTCTTCAGTGAGATAATAGCAAGAAAGGTTCTTTCATGACCACTTATTAGTGTGCCATTCTATAAGAGAATTGAAAATATATAAAAGCAGAAATTTTTTTATCACTTTTATTATGAACATATTTTTTCACTTTTGAATAAAAGATGAACATGAAGCAAGAAGTCATGGAGGATCAAATAGAAACATGATTGTGAAGAACAAGCATTAAAATTCAGCAATAAACAAATTATTTTCTTGAATCTAGAATTCATAGCCCTCATGGCCTACTTCGATCTAAGCACTTGGCAAAGAAGCAATCTTTGATTTCTTTCATTCTTTGTTAGGGTAAGATGAAGGCTAATCTAATTAGAGAATTTTGAAATGTTTCAGGAGAGAAGTTGGATAGATTTTTAATGTTATAGAGCTAAAGAGAAGTTATCCAAAGAGAGGAAAGATAGTCAAGGGAAATAGAGTCTCTTCTAAGTGTAAGATTATGTCCAAAGTCTTCCCCAAATAAGAGGTCAAGCCCTATATTTATAGAGCTAGAAGGCAACCTTATTAAGCGAACTATAAAATGAAGGATCAAGATTAAAGTAATTTTATTAATGAAATTTTCATAAAATGGGGTACAAATCTCGATTGACATCTATTATGTTAGAGATTTCCTAATCAGTTAAGTGGAACAATCAACAAATAAATCACATGGGCTTTATGAAGTAGGGAGGGAGTTAGGACCCAACAACAATCGCTACATGGAAAAAACTTGCCACTTGTCCTATCTTACTATTTCAGAAGTATTGTTCGTGAGAGTTGTGTTGTGAGGTAATGCAGCACTCTACTGTTTACAAGCTCACTTAGTCTTAATCATGTTGGAGGTCATGGGTTTGAACCCGCCATGCTGGAAAATTGTGCAAACACCATGGGTTTTGACTTTTTTGAAACTATTTTCAAAAACTTTTGCCTTTTCAAATGCTTTTTAAAACTTTTGCCAATTTTTACTGAAAGAAATATTTTTAGTTGCAAGCTAGTTTAATGTCACTTTATCCTCGGTGGGCTAGGTAATTGTCGAGCAACAATGCATAGGACATGCATGCATGAAACCAGCCTAAAATCCCATGAGCACTAATTTTGTGCTTATAGGAGCCCCTACTTCGAAGAAAACCATTAGGATAAAAGGAAAAGTACGTGATGTCATGCAAAATGAATGCATGTGCAATGCTAAAAACAAGATTTTTTTTCCCAGGGCCTAAAGCCTTTCTGTGCCTAAAGCCTCGCCCTACGAGCTCAAGTCCTATTGAGAAAGGTGTTCAAACTATTTGAAATATTCGAGGACTATACCTCACTCCAAGAGTTAGAATCCTGTCAAGAGAGAGGTTTGTTGGCGGGAAAATTTTTGAAATCAAAATAGAAGGGATTTGGGCCTCTCTATTTTGAAAATTAGACAAGAGAAATTTTTATCAAAATTTGAGGCATTCAGCCCTCTTGACTTTTGAAAATTAAAAAGATTTTTAAAAATCTCCTTTTCCATCTTGAAAACCAAAAATGATAAATTTTAGAACCCAGAATGTGAGGAATTCAACCTTCTCGAGTTTTTGAAACTAAAAGTACTTTCGGAAATAAAAATATAAGGGATTTAGCCCTCTCCATTTTGAAAACCAAGCACGAGATATTTTAGAAGCTCCAATATAGGGGATTTGGCTCTCTACACTTTTGGAAACTAAAAACAATTCTTGAAAATTAAACTGTAAGGGATTTGGCCTTCTCCATTTTGAAAACCAAACGTGAGAAATCTTAGAAACCAAAATCTAAGGGATTCAACCCTCTCGACCTTTAGAAACTAAAAAAGATTTTGAAAAATCAAACTATAAGAGATTCAGCTCTCTCAACTTTTTAGAAACTAAAAAAGATTTTCAAAGATGCTCACCATTTTTTCATAGTTGTGGGGTCGGGTTTCATGTAGACAAACGAACAATGCTCGAGCCCGAGCAAACGAATCATATAAAATTAGACCCCAAATGACATGATTGGGATTATCGCTAGGTCTGGTGCTGAGGTGGCGGCATTATTTGGCATGTCACCAATGGCCAATAGCATATCTTATGATCGAGCGGTGGCCACTAGGCTTGTATGTCAGCCAATAGGTTGTTCAGACCAAACGAACCTGTCACGACTAAACTCTCCATTTTGGCCCGCTATTTTCAACCCATTTTCTCTCTAAATACATCGTAACTAGTTCCTTCAAGTTTCAAGAGCCTTCATTGTTGCATCAACTCAAAAAGTAGTTGTCTTATTCTTACTTATTTTTGTATTATTCACTTTAGTTTTGGCATTTTGAGTTAAAATTTCAAATTTCATGCCTGTGGGGAGGATTTGAGGTTTTGTGAGCTTTAGTTGTATGGGCCTTTATCTTGAGGGATTAGGTAGGAAGATTTGTTTATTTAAGCTGGTTCTAAAGTGTAAGCAACCAGTTGGGGTGAAAGTTGAACTTAGTTTTTGCTCCTTGGTTGTGTTTGTAGATTTTAGCTTTCGATTCAGCTGACTTCCCACTGAAATGCTATTGAGTTTTGTTTTGTGAGGTTTTTTGCATGTTATAGGGGATTCGTACTTCACCACCATAATTTGCAAATAATTCTAGCTACTTGCATGTGGACTGTGGTTGGTAAGCAATGTCTCCCTTCACGTTGTAGTGGCAATAGTAGGCTGCCAGCACCCTAGTGACTAGATTGCATCTAACCGATTGTACATAGAAAACAATAACCAGCACGTCTTCACCATCACCATGCGAAGGGGGGAGGGGTAGTAGGTTTTCTTTTGAATCAGTGTTCCTCTTGATAATTCCTAAGTTTTAGTTGGCTTTCATTTGAGAACTTGTACTTTGTTGCTTGTTGTTTATGATGGTTTTCTTCGTAAAGTTGTGAATATGTGAAATGTCATGGGAAATTGAAGGGTATCGAGCGTATCGATGGTAAGCATCCTAGTGTCGTTAAGGTATAGTGACATGCTTTGACTTCAACCCTTTTCTTAAGGTTTGTAGGGCTTGGAAGGAGACTTATAGTTGTCTCCTTAGGGGCCTACTGGAGAGGTTTTAGGATACTACCAACATCGGTAATTTTTCTCTGGGGGATATGGTGATCACCCTCATAGATTTTTGTATTTTGATGGGGGTCTCTTTTGGGTCCAATGCACTGAAATATGACCCAGCCTTCAAATTGTAGTGGCTGAGGCACATCGAGTTGTTTGAATCCCAATTAAGAGCTGGCCTATGAATGCCAACTCCATTAAATACTCCCAAATTAACAAGGTCTTGAAAGGCTCATTCGATCATCTATCTCATAAGCAGTTTTTCCGCCTCTTCATGGGGCACTTACTTGGTTGTACCATCTTCGCAGATAAAGGCAACCAGTGTTACTTGCTTGCAGTATATCGTGAACTTAGACAACATAGTAGCGATACCAATGTTACTTGCATTATATCGTGAACTTAGAGAACATGGTAGCGATGGGCAATCTTAACTAAGGCACCAATGCTTTTGCTGCCCGCCTCAAGTATGTAAGAGTTGCTTATAAGTGGGATAGAGAGAACTTCTCCTCGGCTGCCTTAGAGGGTTTTTAGAAGGTGTTTGAGATAAGCCGTATTTATTTGCTCTATTTACTTTTTTCATTAAAATGCTTTACTTTGCTAACTCGTTCTTGCTTTGCCTTGAGCCTTGGTTTCTGGAGTATTTCCCCAAGATTGCTCCTAGGACTAAGGGTGCTTTTTACGATGCGGTGGACTCAAGACAACCGCACAAGTGAGGCCACTTCCCTTCAAGATATCAATCACTTTTGTGTGGTCTTGAATGGAGAAACCCTCAAGGATGTAAGTATCCTTATTTTGCTTTGTTTTTATTCACCTTGATGTCTTGAAGTTCTCATTTCTATCTGGCTTCAGGTGACCTAAGATCCATGGGAGGTTGCTAGAGGTGTCCCTTCTTACATTGGGAAAGCCTTAGGACCTTTCTCACCAAAAGGTTATTATAGAGGGCCATTTAGGGTACATTGAGTGCCTTGGAGAGCGGGCGAACTGTCAGGTAATATCAGCCTCGAGGGACCTTGAAGGCTGAAACCTCCACACCAATGGAGAGGGTTTTTTTAGTAGCCTCTATGGCAACTGAATTGCGGAGGTTTCCTAGGCTATGGCATGAGATCTTGGCAGGGATAGCATTCTCATCGTTCCCTAGCCTTCGAGATCCCATGTTATTCATGGGTGGGGAGTCCTCAGTAGCTTGCATTTGGATTATAACCTTCATATCAGTCGATTGGTCCCCGCTTGTTAGGCCTTAACTTTTCCCATTTTCCCCTCCACCTAGTGCTCCAAGTATAAAAGAGCCTTCCTAGGAAGAGGATGATAATTAGAAGGTGAATGCCTTTATTTATATTAGTATCTTTTGTTTGGACACTTTGGACATTTTGTTTATATGAACAATACTTTTTGAACATTGTATGTTGTTTTTGGAACATTTCTTTCCTTTGTTTTTACACTTGTACATCTATTTGCGATTGGCGGAAGATCATGAATTTCTCTTTGATTTTTTTATTAGTTTTTTTGTTATCCATTTTCCACATTACGCTTAATGTTAGGGCATTAATAATACATGTAGAGTCGAGCTGATTGACAAAAGAGTTGAAAATTTTAAATGTTTATGAATTGGAGACATTGAAAAGAAAAAGAAAGCGAGGTCCATAGATGTAGACTTCCCCTCCTCCAACCAGTTTTTTCACATAAAAATTTATAAGAAGATCATTGAGGAGAAAAGTGCAAAATTTAAACTCTAAAAAGAAGAGAAGCAAGAAAAGATTTTTATAAATTTATGTAAAAGTTTCAAAATATTGTGGCAGCCTGATTTTGGAAGCCAGAATCTCAAAATGTAGCGGCTAGGTAGAAAAAGGAGGGCAAATTCTATTAGTCTTAGAGTTGTTGAATTAGTGCCATGATTTAGGGCCCAACTATAGCCTGGCCCCTGAATCATGCCATTAATCCCCAGTGGCAGGCTTATTTATGTTGATGGCTAGGCCTGAGTTCTAAGCTACTTTTCTTTAAAAGTTTAATTGCTTCGAGCATTTTTTTCCCCCCCTATTATTCTCTTGCCTCTAGGACTTTAATTTATGCTAGAGGTCTTTCCTCTTACTCTCGCATGGCTCTCTTTTTTGATAATTGAAGTTAAACCTTAGCAGGGCTTACCTAAATATACTTGACCTTTTTGGCTTAAGCTCCTTCCTCTCACTAAGGCAAGTCAAGATAGACGATGGGTTGCTCCAGGCCACGCAGTGCAAGTGGTTCTCTAATTTATGCATGTTCCATATTCCAATCGAGGACTTATGCCCTGTGGTTAAGGAATTTGAGGTGTTCATTGAATTCCCTGTATACAAAGACAATAATTACACCCCAAGCAAAGAAGTAGAATATTGAGGATGGCCAACCCCTCTTTAGGCTATCACTCGAAGAGGTTTATAAGGTCACGGATGGTAAGACCATTGACATGCCTTAGGTTTTGAGCCACCTCATGATGGGTAAGCGGAGGGCTAATGGACCTACATTTCTATCACTTGCATCAATTACTCTTACGAAGCGAAAAGGGGTCTAACATTCCTGGCCTCTTTCCTTAGGCAGTTGTGTTCAAATAGTCCCTAATCCCTCTAGTATTGGCTGAGAGTTTTCTCGACCTAGATGACATAATGAGTAATCGGGAGTGCTCCCTCTAGAGGAGGACTTGCCTCCTTCTTTAGGCATAACATTTAGCTCTTTTTTCCTTTTTTAATTCATTATGGCTTCCTCACTTTTTTTCTTCTTATAGATGTGGCTTTAAAGCATTTGTAGTGCGTGAAGCCAATAGTCAATGAGAGGTCCTACACTGCAGCACCTTAACCAACTTGTAGGCTCGTTTAGCCTCATAATTAGGTGCCTTTTGGATTACATGAATGGAAGGAGTTCCTTGAGATTACTTGGGTCATTTCCAGATAGAAAATCAGGGGATTACGAGTCCCTCAAAAAGGGTAAAATACTTCTCACTCCGTGCCTTAGGGGAGGTGATACTTATTTTTCTAACCTGAATTGTTCAGCAATCTAGGAAGAAACAGGGGGCACCTTGTTTTGATACTCTTACTCCTTCTATACCTAAACTTTGCCTTAGGGTGATCCTGTCATTAAGGACCACGTGGGAAGAGGCCTCTCGGCTTCCCATGCCTAAGAAACTGACACACTTAGGAGGTTAGTAAGGCATATCTGGATTAGATAAATGTCATCATGAGTCCTAAGTAGGACACTAGAAGAGAAAGAAGAAGGACAGTGTAGAAGGAAGCAATCCTCTTATCTCAAAAGCATGGTCCATATAAGGAATGATAAGGAGGAAGCCAGTAGCTCCACTCCTTAAAGAGAACTGCGAGTGAGCCCTTCAATTTAGGGAATTACAACAATTATTTTTTTTAATTTTAATCCCACTTGAACTTCGCTTAACGAATATAACTATTTCATGCTATCTCTTGTGCACTTTCCTTTATCATGCCATTGCTATCCTTGGTGTTTCCATTCATATTAGAATGTTGGATTAGACCCTAAATGGGTCAATGAATTATACAAATGTTTTTACATATGCAAGTACTGTCAAAGTTTTTTCTTTTTTTGGAGTAGTTAGGCCTATTAGGCTATACATTGACCTAATGGTAGCTGGGATGCTATTGGGTCCTAGCGGCTCAATTTTTCACCCTAGTGGGTGCTGCGATAATTTTGCTAACACCGTGTTTTTTTTTTAATCCTTTTTTTAATGGCTTTCTTTGGCCCATTTGAAGTAAAACAACTTTAATTGGTCCAAATTCATGAGTTGTGAGAACTCACACTATCTTTGTCCATTAGCTTTATGACCCCTCCTAGGAGGATCTATTTTACAAAATAGAGGTAGACCCAACGAGGTCTAAATTTTCGTGACGGATCAGTGACCAGCATCCGTCATTTTTTAAGTGTCCCCCACTTTGATGTTTTATGAGCACATTTTTAAATTGAAAGTCCTTTCCATTCTTTGTTGGCATTTTCGCAAGTGATGGAAGGCTTGTAAGCTTTTTCATCAATTGCAATTAGTTTTTCGTGTCGACCTTGTGTCCTATCAGTTTTAGAAACTTGTCCTCAAGCAGCGATGGGAACGGGCGGGTCGGGGCAAAGGGTTGGCGTCCTCGTCCCTGTCCCTGTCGCCCAGACCCGTCGCCGTCCCCAATCTCGATTCGGGGGAAGATTGCTTCCTGTCCAAGATCCTAGCAAGTCTTCATTCCCTCAACACAAATCTCAAATCAAGGTCAAGGTAATCAATTTCAAAACTAAAATTCCATAATAATACATATCAAAATCCTCAGAGAGTTTTTTTCTGGGTGTCAAACACAATTTAGTACAATGACTTGTACTTTCAAAAAAATTGCAAGAAAAGTATACAAAAAATATGGGCTCATTCAATATTCAGCAAAGGTGGCTCTTGGGATGGTAAAGGAAGACCAGTGGCAAAGTGAAAGAGGAAGAAGATCGATATCCAGGGCAGTGGATGGCATCGATTGGGTAGTCTGTGCCCATTAAGGTGGCTAAACCATTTATTTGACCACAATATGGAGGTGCAAAGAAATGGTGCTCTTGCCGCGTATTAGTTTCTGGTAAAAGGAGTGATGGGCGGTTGTTGTAGAAGTAGCTTCAGAGAGAGAAGTAGAAGGACATTGAATTATGGAAGAGGAGTGTTGATGCTAGATGTGGATCTGGAAGTAGCTTGATAGAGAGGGAGACAGGGGTGAGGGGATGGCTACTAAAGTAGTAAGCGAGCGAAGTAGAGTTGTCTTAGTTTTATATCTAGGTTTGTGAAAAGTAATGTCGGGGATGGCTGGCTAAGAAAAGAGGCAAGTCAAATAGGCTGTCAAGAATTAAAGAGGCAGGGGGTTTGGAAGTTTTGCGTTCAGAGAGAAAGAAGAGAGGTTCAGAGAAAGAGTAATGAGAGAAAGGGAGAGGATGAGAAGAAAGTAATAAACTAGAACACCTTCTCGGGGAGATGTACCGAGAATTGAGAAGAACGTGGGTTTTTCAGTAAGAAAAAAATCTTGCATTGAAAGGGGGGATTATAAGCTTTTCAGCACGCCGTAGGTAAAAAGAAAAGGAAATTATCACTTCTCATAACCGCAGCTGTGGCAAACACCAGCTACAACTTTACTCATAGCAGCACCAATTTTTATGCCACATCTTCTGCAAGCGTGAGCAACTTTGTATCACAACTAGGCATAACTTCTGTATTGTAAGCACTTCACACATATTTGATATTATAATATACTATGGCAAAAGATTTCCTCTAAATATACTTGATGATTATAAGTATATATTTGTTGAGAGCAACGTCCTTGAGTTGCTCCAATTGTCACATAGGAATAAGAGTTGCTCCAAATTTCTTGCCAATATAGCAGGCAACCCACACAAGTTATTTGTCAATATTTTATCATTTCCCCCCCCCCCCAAAAAAAAAAAAATATAACAAAAGCTACCTTTGGGAGGTGATAGCCCATCTTTTTAATTTTTTCCATCCCTCCTCTTCCACTTTGTCAGAACATGACACCCTTTACCAACAATGCTCCCAGGAGCACCATGCAGCCTTAGGCCCCCTTTTTAACTTTATTTTTACTTTCTCTCTCTGTATGTTTGTTTGTATATATATATATATATATATATATATATATATATATATATATATATATATATATATATATATATATATATATATATATATATATATATATATATTTCACCTATGCAAAACTATGTGCAAAAATCCTCCCAATATAAATAAGTAGCCTAAGTAATGAATAGAAAAAGATAATATTATGTTAAAAAATATAATTGTCAATGAAATGATAACATAATTGATGGCATATGAGATGACAACTCTCAATTATAAAGGTTCAAACTAGCAAATTGATTGCAGAGATTGATATACATTTATATGCTTTCTTTTTTAGAAAAGCACTTATTTGAATTGGTAATAGTTTTATATTAATTTTTTATAACATAAAGTCCATTTGCTAATTTGAATAGCAACACATTATTTATAAAATATGATTGAACAAAATTGAAGACATATGATAGCATAGGAAATATATCAAAAGATATTGTTTCAATATTTTTATTCCTTATGTGATGATGTTGTAAATATTATAGTATTCTATTAGTGCTAGAATTGTAAAGTTACCAAAGTCAGGAAATTGCTTATCCACCAAAGACAAGGGTTAGTGTGATTAAGCTTAAGCATATTTCCCTTCCTCGTCTTGTAATATATAGAGCATGATTATGCATAGCGAAGCAAGGAGAACAACACCGAGACCAATCATCTCAGAATTCTCATCCATATTTATTTCACTTTTCTACATGGTATTAAAGCTTCGATCCATATTCTTTTAAAACACAAAAAGAGGGAACGATAAGGTGGGTGATAAAACCAAAGAATTTTTGATTGATAATCAATCACCATACTATCTTCATCCTTTAGACGCACTTGGGGAAATTATTACACCGCTTAAATTCGATGGAAAGAACTATGAGCTATGGGAAAAGGCCGTTTTAACTATGCTAACGGTAAAGAATAAAGTGGCATTCATTGATGGTATAATCTCCAAACCGGAGATGCAAAAATGAGCTTATTTGGCCGAGGCTAATGCATGGATTATTGTGAACTCCATGGCCACTTCATAGATTCTAAACATTATAGATCCTAGACTACACGCAAGTATTGCTTCCATTGACTCGGCTCAAGCTATATAGGAAAATATTCAGAAAAGGTATGCAGTACCGAATGTGCCAAAAATTCATCAGCTAAAAGCCGAGATTGCTTCATGTAAACAAGGTAACTTGGACGTGCTTGAGTTTTTTTCAAAGTTGATGGGACTTTGAAATGAACTCGATAATATCATAAGCGTCCAGTTTGTAAATGTGATGCCGCAAGCCAATATGCTAAGATGGCTGAACAAGATCGGGTTCATCAATTTTTGATGGGCTTAGACGATGACACATTCAAACGTTCGGTCCCAAATACTTGCCTTAGATACTCTTTGATCTTTTGACAAAATATTCAGTATGGTTCAACAAGAAGAGAATCATAGGAGAGTGATGAGTAAACGAGATCATAAACATGAGAATGCATCTACCTTCGCTGTTACCCGCTACAACAAAGGAGGACAATTTAGCGAAGATTGGGTACGTTTCAAGCACTACGGCAAGGTCGCACATGAGGAGGCCAACTATTTCGAGTTAGTTAGATACCCCGCTAGCTAGAATGCAAGAGGTGGACGCAGTAGTCGAGGATGGGGTAGGGGCGCTCAAGGTGGAGGAAGGAATAATGGAGGTCGTGGGCGTGGGGGATACTCAGCCTGGCAGGCAAACTCGGTTCGGCAGATGCGCTCAACCCAGTAAGAAAAATCAGCCCAGCAGACAAATTCTGCCCAGTTCACAGACGACAGCGGTAGATTAGAAGAGGGGGGCACAGCCCTATCTAAATTTATGGACGAACAGGTACAAAAATTACTAAGTCTCATCGAGACTCCAAAAAGCAATCATGAACGTTTGTCAGGTAAGTGTGATTGGCTCTTGGATAGTGGTGCTTCCTATCATTTGACTGGAAATTTGAGTTTTTATCCCATATTCGTGAGATTAATGCCGTACCTGTGGGAATTCCCAATGGAGTTATTACCTATTCAAACAAACGAGGATCTGTAAGGCTAACCGATAAATTGATGTTACATGATGTTTTATTTGTTCCTAGCCTAAATTGCTACGTAATATCGATTGAACAATTAATTGAGGATCTTTGTTGGATTGTAACATTCACTCGTAAGTCTTGTGTGATACAGGACCTTACTACGAAGATGCTGATTAGATCGGGTGAGCATAGAAGGGGAGTGTATATCTATCGAGAAGGTACGATGACACAGGCCCAAGCAAACAAGGTTATAACTTGTGAACTATGGCATAGAAGATTGGGGCATCCGTCAAATAATCCATTATCTAGTTTATCTAATATTGTTTCCGAAATAGTTAGCAGTAGTCAAAAGGACTTATGTGATGTATGTTTAAAAGAAAAACAGACACGATTACCGTTTAATATTAGTGAGAATAAAGCCTCAAAACCATTTGATCTCATTCACTGCGATATATGGGGTGCATATTTTGTTAAGCCCCTTTGTGGTGCAAGCTATTTTCTGACTATCTTGGATGATGTCAGTCGTTGTGTTTGGGTATATCTCATGAAATGCAAGAGTGAAGCATCTCAATTGATTAAAGATTTTTGTGCTATTACTCAAACGCAATTTGGTACAAACGTTAAAACCATTAGAAGTGATAATGTTAATGAGTTTGTTTCCATTCCTATGAAAAAGTTTTATAAGGAGCAAGGAATAATCCATGAAACTAGTTATGTCGGCACGCCTCAACAAAATGGAAGGGTAGAAAGAAAACATTGTCATATCTTGAATGTGGCAAGGGCACTCCACTTTGAAGCCCATTTACCTATTTAATTTTGGGGAGAGTGTGTGTTAGCCGCAGTTCATCTTATTAATAGAACACCTACCAAAGGGTCCAACCCCAGGATACAGTTTTAGCCCAATCCAGTGGCCCAGAGGAAACTTCTGGGGTTAGGGGGTGATTCGCCTGGGCCTATCTCTCTAGTGATAGCCACGAACTCTGTCGACAATAGCAAATGGGTTAGAAGAGCTTCGAAGTATCTCCAAGATTATGTTTGCTACACCGCTCAGTCCAAAAACCCCTTTTCTAATGCGAGCTTAGTCCAAAAAGTATCTTCAGGTGAACCGTATCCCATAGCTAACTATGTTACATGCAATAATTTTTCTGATGTAGATCGATATTATTTAGCGTCTATTACCAAAATTGAGGAGCCCAGGTTTTTCCATGAAGCTATAAAAGATCCTCGGTGGCGTGAAGCAATGGCCAAAGAAATTGAAGCCCTGGAGATGAACCAGACTTGGTCCATCGTTGATTTACCTCCAGGACGAAAGCCCATTTATTGTAAATGGGTGTTTAAAGTTAAATACAACTCGGATGGGAATAGTGGGAGATACAAAGCTCGGTTGGTGATTCGTGGTGACAAGCAGATCGAAGGATTCGACTATAATGAGACATTTGCTCCACTTGCAAAAATCGCAAGCGTACGTTGTTTTCTTTCCGTGGCAGTAGCAGAAGGATGGGCTCTTCATCAAATGGACGTCAATAATGCCTTTCTTCATGGAGACCTAGATGAGGAGGTTTATATGACTCTACCGCCTGGATTCAAGACTATGCATTCTACCAAAGTATGTCGCCTTCAGAAATCCTTATATGGCCTGAAACAAGCACCTTGACAATGGTTTGCAAAGATATCCTCCGTCCTCCTTGCTTATGGGTTTGTCTAATCTCATGCTGATTACTCTCTCTTCACATACACCAAGGGTGACAAATTTATGGCTTTACTTGTTTGTGTTGATGATTTGGTATTAATGGGAAATGATGATGATTTATGTGCCACATTCAAGACTTACCTTAATCAATGTTTTTGCATCAAAGATTGGGTCCTCTCAAATATTTTTTAGGCATTGAAGTAGCCCGGAATGAAAACGGCCTATTTTTATGTCAAAGGAAGTATGCCCTCGAAATTGTTGAGGAATGTGGGCTACTTGGTGCAAAGCTAGCGGACTTTCCTATGGAGACTAATCATAAGTTGGGTTTAGCAGCTGGGGAGTTACTTCAAGATCCTACTCAACACCGGTTGTTGGTGGGCTGCCTTATCTATCTTACTCGTACTCACCCCAACTTGAGCTATGTCATTCATATTTTGTCGTAGTTCATGCAAGCACCCCGGAAGCCTCATATGGAAGCGGCTCATCGCGTTCTTCGGTATCTAAAAGGCAATCCCGGACAAGGCATTTTACTGTGCAGCGATTCTGACTTACATATTATTGCTTTTTGTAATTCCGATTGGGGGCCATGTCCACTCACTTGGAAATCACTCACTGGATACTTTGTCACATTAGGAGGCTTCCCCATCTTGTGGCGGACAAAGAAGCAGATTACAGTTTCTCATTCCTCTGCTGAAGTAAAACATCGAGCTATGGCTACAGTTGCAGTGATTTGATCTGGGTTAAATCATTTTTAGCATCCACACGGGTATTTGTTCCTTATCCTATGCAACTATTTGTGATAACTAAACGGCATTACATATTGCACAAAAAATCCTGTGCTTCATGAAAGAACCAAGCATATTGAGATGGACTGTCATTTTGTTCGGGAACGTCTTTTATGGGGCGAATTAGTGACCTGCTATATCTCTTGGAAGAATCAAGTAGCTGATATATTCACTAATGCCCTTGGCAAGCACCAATTCGCGTATCTACGATCCAAGTTTGGCATTGTTAATCCGCATGCTCCAGTTTAAGGGAGAATGACAGCATAGAAAATATATCAGGAGATATTGTTTCAACATTTTTATTCTTTATGTGATAATCTTGTAAATATTATAGTATTCTATTAGTGCTAAAATTGTAAAATTACCAAAGCCAAGAAATTGCTTAGCCACCGTGGACTAGGTTAGCGTGATTAAGCTTAAGCATATTTCCGTTCCTCGTCTTGTAATATATGGAGCATGATTACGCATGGCGAAGCAAGGAGAACAGCACTGAGACCAATCATCTTGGAATTCTTGTCCATATTTATTTCGCTTTTCTACAAGATAAGTTTTGTAATCGCATGATAGCTTGAATTTTCTAGGTTTTCCATATGATATTGTTCATATAGGTCGACTGTATGATGATTTTGTAATTGCCGCTTATTACAAAAGTGGCACATTAGCACATGTTGTGTTCATCTAATGCATTTTTCTGAAAAGGTCATACGATAAGTTGCTACAGAAAAATAAATGGATGGCAACTTCTTATATAACAACTGAGATTGATAATATGATGAACTTATGATGGTAAACGATATAGTATGATTTAAATGTATTAGAGATGATTTTGATATGAAGCATGCTATGCATAGAGAATTTTAATTTTGAAAATAGTTTGAAATTTATCGTTTCCACCACCATTGTCTTGTCTATATTTTTCTTTTCAATTTATTAAGCACCGTTGTTTTGGTATAAGTTTTTTTTTTTTTTTTGGGGGGGGGGGGTTACAGGATGAGATGGAAGTTATACAAGATTTTTTCTAAGCAATTAAGCGTGTCAATTAATGCTTTTACATTCAGGGAGCAAACTTTAAAAGTGGTGTTTTGTGTGTGTAGTTATACAAAAACAAAAACTCAACATGTTTTAATTAATCTATATCTAATGACTTGAATTACCTGATGACTGTCCATACACTCTAATTTTTATGGTTAAAGATAAACGTCAACTCAAAAAAATACTTTCCTCTTATAAATACAGGTTTGCGGACCTTCTTGTCAAAGGTTGTATTACGAAGGCATCAAGTAAGTAGAAGAAGAGTGTTCAGAAGTGTTTCAATTATTTTTCTCAATCAAATGATTTATTTTTTCAATTAAGTTATAATTTGACTGATTATGATATCTATTTTAGATGTCTTATGGCTTTCAATTAATAAATTCATCCCTTTGTTTTCTCCTACCCCTAAAACAAAAAACCAAAAGACAATGGTGGAGCTTGTGATTATAGGGTTACAAAATTATTCATACTTTTGGCCCTAGTTTGCTCATTAATTGATTATGATTTGTTCATGTTATGAGATTTGTTATTGTCTCTTCAGGGAAGAACAAAAAAAAACATTAGATTATATTAGCTAATATCTCAACCATCACTATTTGATTTTTCTCTTTTTTTTTCTACACATAAAAAAAAGGTCCAAGCCCAAAAGTGGTGTCTAGCTCAATTTCTTGCTCAACTGCATTTTATACATCGACAAGATCTCTAAGCGCTAAATTGAGCTCCTATATAAGGGGCAAAAGGGCTTGCAGGGAACCTACCAGCGTGAAGCACCTCGTGATACAGCAAAGTTGTGGGGATCGTTGCACATGTATGGGGCCTCAAGCATCCCCTTTGTTCTCAAGCTTAGCATTGCCGATGCTTGGTCGCATGCTTTCATGACTCATTACAATAGTGAACGATGTAATGTAATTATGGCACTGATAAAAATCAGAGTACCTCTCTCGAAACAATGCGAGTTAGCTGGAGTGATAGTGGGAAAATCAAATATGTGACATCTGAAAAATGAGAGATATTTTCATATTTGCAGCCTGCTATATTGTAAGGAAGTGTGGCAGAGTATTCATCATGCTTAATGGCTTGGAGGCTTAATTATTTCATCTGGTAAGCATGTAATTCAGCAGTGGTTCTAGGATTATTCATCTGTGGGTAACCATATACAATAAAATAAAAACCATACGAAGACAATTAATAAAATAGTAATTCACTATTGCAGTTGTACTTCATAGGTTTTCATATTTTGAAATTAACAAACAACGTAGTCTTTAGAAATTATTTCTTTTCAAATATCACTAGATAAATTGGTTCAATCCATATTCAATTGAACAAAACCAAAATCCTATTAAAAGTATTTAGAGGTAACTATACATTTAGTTACTCTTTTAGAATCATTATGATGTTACGTGCACTAGAAGAAACAAAAAACTCAAAATTATCATGTTGGAAATTACAAAGATTATAAATTCTAGTTCACAGCTTGCTCACGCATGGAACAAAAACAAATTCCTATTAAAAGTATTTATAGGTAACTATACATTTAGTTACTCTTTTAGAATCATTATGATGATACATGCACTAAAAGAAACAAAAAGACTCAAAATTATCATGTTGGAAATTACAAAGATTATAAATTCTAGTTCACAACTCGCTATTGCATGCATGACTTCCATAGCAAATTGGCTCTGTTTTTCTTTTTAGTGTGCAACTAATTAATACAATTGACTAGTAGTGTTGACTAGAGTCCTAGGATTCCGACGCCAACAAACTTTCTAAAATTATGAATAATACCACTGATTTTTTTTTTTGGGGGGGATCCATTCACATCACTGAGTTTCTAAAACCTTTCAACAATACCATTGTTGACATAAAGTTCGAGGTAAACAAGCTTTTGCCATATTTTCAACTTTATTCAAATATTTAAAATAATAATTATTATTGTCATTGTTGTTATTATCATTACTATTGGTGTTGGAAGAACTCACGCCCACTCCCAACGACCATAGCACACCTAACGCCAAACACCACTACTTCACCGCCAACCATAGAACTCTTCAATCGAGAACTTGTTCATCATCGGACTGATTCCCAGCAAATCAAGCAGAAACGACAATTGTATAAGATGATGAGGATGAGGAGAGAGAAAACGAAGAATCGAATTTGAAGTTTGGAGATTTCTTGGTAATCCGATAAATGGCAATCAAATCAGACACCATAACAATGATCTAGTAGAACTAATTCACTACATTAGCCTTGTAATCAATGAAGATTAACAAAGATAGGGTCTATGCAAGATGTAAAAAAAGAAACGAAGAGTTCAAGTAGGTGAGGTGAAGAAAGGGGGTAATCGACGGTCCATCCACCAGTTGTATCAGAATACCATTGAGAGAAGAGAGAGGGAGAAATGGACTTCAAATCAATGTTGTGCTAAGAAGGATGAGAAAGAGTTCGATGGTGGTAGAAATAAGGGAGAATCATAGCAATTCTCCCATGGGTTCATCAGGATTTGCGGTTTCAGGTGTTGTTGGAGACAATGTTAAGTGAACCGATCCAGTGATCAACCCACCCAGAGAAGTGGATCAATGGTTCGACTGGTTCAACCATTTAGACCGGATTGACCAGTTGACCCTTTAATTGATCAAACCAGATTGAACCGCCTAAACTCCGCTTTTCCTTTGCTTTGTTAAATTGGTAAAGTCATTTTTTGGCAAATAAGAAAAATAGTATGTTACGATTATAGAAGCAAGAAAACAGCAGGAAAATAGTTTCCTTTTTTTAGTTGAAAATTTTTTGTATAAATTGTTACGTTTTCATTGTAATTGTCATCTTATTTTAAGAGAGAGAAATACTAAGCAGCATAAGAATTTAGAGAGAAAATTTTTTCTCCTATTATTGTTGTTAATGTCAGTATTCTCTCCTTATATTTAGAGAGCACTTGTCATATTTCTTTGTATATCAATTCCTAAATTTCTCAATCATATTTTAGCAGTGTGAGATACAATTTTCTATAATCTTCGGAATATAACAGTGGCATCAGAGCGAGGTTAACTTATACTATTCAATTTCATGGCGCTAAAATATAAGATTGAGAAGTTCAATGGGAGTAATTTCTCTCTTTGGAAATTGAAAATAAAGGCAGTATTAAGGAAAGACCATTGCATAGCAGCAATTGAGGTCAGATCTGAAGGATTAGCTGATGACAAATGGAAAGAGATAGATAACAATGCTATTGCTAATTTGCATCTGGCATTAGCAAATTCAGTCTTATCAAGTGTCGCAGAGAAAATGACTGTGAAGGAAATCTGGGATGCACTCACCAGATTGTATGAGACAAAGTCACTCCATGATAAGATATTTTTGAAAAGAAAGCTTTATACTCTTCGAATAAGTGAATCCATATCGGTAACATATCACATCAACAATCTAAATACGCTATTTTTAAAACTTGCGGCGATAGATTATAATATAAAAGAAAACGAGCGTACAGAGCTTCTACTTCAAAGTCTACCTGACTCGTATGATCAGCTTATCATCAATTTGACAAACAATGTGCTTACGGACTTTCTAGACTTCAATGATGTTGCAGCCGCTGTCCTACAAGAGGAATCTAGGCGCAAAAGTAATGAAGATAGATCGTTCTCTACACAACAATTAGAGGCATTATTGATGACGAGAGGAAGACCAATGGAACGCAACTCCAATGGGAGCCAAAATCCAAGGAGATCAAAGTCACGAAGTAAGAAAAATGTCAAATGTCACTATTGTGGCAAAAGAGGACATATTAAACGGGATTGTTGGAATTATAAGAAGAGTATAGAAAAGACTTCCGAAGCAACAACCTCTCAAGGATATGTTGCTAGTACTTCGGATGATGGAGAAATCTTATGTGTAGATGCATCAATAACTTCTAAAGCAAATTCATTCACTGATGTTTGGGTACTAGCTTCAGGAGTAACGTGGCACTTGACACCTCGATGGGATTGGTTTCACTCATATAAACCTATCCCTGAAGGATATGTGCTCATGGGAGATGATCATGCTTTGGAAGTTATTGGTATTGGCACCATCAAATTAATGATGCATGATGGAATTGTCCGTACTATCCAAGAGGTACGACATGTGAAAGGCCTAAAGAAAAATTTATTATCTATTAGACAATTTGATGATCTTAGGCTTAAGACCCAAATTGCAAATGGTATTATGAAAGTTATCAAAGGTGCACTCATTGTGATGAAGGTAGAGAAGATCTCATCCAAACTATTCATGCTTCAAGGACATGCGTTAAAATATGGAGATGCAACTGTTGCTTCTACCAATCAAGAAGAATCAATAATAAAATGGCATTATAAACTAGGCCACATGTTAGAACGTGGTATAAAGATTCTCGCAGAACGTAATCTCCTGCCCGAACTCACATCGGTAAATTTACCGTTTTGTGAGCATTGTGTTGTAAGCAAGCAGAGTAGATTAAAGTTTGGAAGATCTACTGCCAAGAGCAAACACATACTACACTTGATTCATTCTGACGTGTGGGAATCACCAGTTACTTCCCTACGAGGAGCAAAATATTTTGTTTCATTTATCGATTATTACTCTAGGAGAATGTGGGTGTATCCAATCAAGAAAAAGTCAGATGTGTTTCCAGTATTCAAGGAATTCAGAGCTCAATTGGAACTTGAATCTGGAAAAAGAATTAAGTGTTTGAGAACAGATAATGGAGCAGAATACATAGACGGTGATTTCCTAGCATTTTGCAAACGTGAAGGTATTCAAAGACAATTCACAGTTGTCAACACACCTCAGCAAAATGGTGTAGCTCAGCGAATGAATAGGACTCTTTTAGAAAGAACAAGAGCTATGTTGAGAACTGCAAGACTGCCCAAGTCTTTTTGGGCAGAAGCAATCAAAACTGCCAGCTACATAATAAATCGATCACCGTCAATGGCTATCGATTTAACGACTGCAATGGAGATGTGGAACGGAAAGCCAATTAATTATTCTTCTTTACATGTATTTGGATGTCCCGCATGTATAATGTACAAATCCCAAGAAAGAACAAAATTGGATCCAAAATCCAGAAGATGTATATTCTTGGGTTATGCTGAAGGTATTAAGGGGTATCGCCTATGGGATCCCACTGGCCGCAAGGTTATTATCAGTAGAGATGTTATATTTATAGAAGAAGAACTATAAGATAAAGATGATAATACATCTAAAGAGACTACTACAGTACATATAGTTGATGAATCTAGAAAGGATGAATCTTCTCAAGCAGAGCCAGAACAAGAGGAACAAGAGCCAGAGAGAGTAAATGATACAGAACTTCAACGATCACATCGTCAAATCACTCAGATTATGTTATGGCAAGCCATGATGCATATTGTCTTCTAACAGAAGATGGAGAGCCATCCACTTTTGAAATGGCTCTGAATAGCCCAAATGCTTCTCTGTGGATGACAGCCTTACGTAGAAAAAAGACATGGGAACTTGTTCCACTTCCACAAGAACGGGAAGCCATTGGTAACAAATAGGTCTATAAGATCACACGAGATGGTATGGATCAAGTAGAAAGATATCGTGCAAGACTAGTGGCAAAGGGATATGCTCAGAAAGAAGGTATTGACTTTAACGAGATATTTTCTCCAGTTCTTACTATATGTGCGACATTTTATTTACATCTAGAGCAATTGCATGTAAAGATGTCTTTTCTTTATGGAGAACTTAAAGAAGAGATATACATGCTCCAACCAGAAGGGTTTAAAGAAAATGGAAAAGAAAACTTGGTTTGCAAGTTAACTAAATCTCTGTACAGTCTAAAGTAGGCGCCAAGGTGTTGGTACAAGAGATTTGTTTCCTTCATTATTAGCCTTAGATACAACAGACTTAATTCAGACCATTGTGCATATTACAAGAGATTTGAGGACAATGATTTCATCCTTTTGTTGTTGTATGTGGATGACATGTTGGTTGTAAGCTCTAACAAAGATCGAATCCAAGAATTAAAGGTGCAATTGGCTAGGGAGTTTGATGTGAAGGATCTAGGACCAGCAAACAAGATTTTAGGGATGCAAATACACCGAAATAGAAACGCTAGGAAGATATGGCTTTCCTAAAAGAACTACGTAAAGAAAATCTTGCGATGCTTCAATATGCAAGATTGTAAGCCAATTTCTACCCCACTTCCTATCAATTATAAATTATCCTCAAGTATAAGCCCTAGTAGCGAAGCTGAAAGGATAGAAATGTCTCGAGTGCTGTATGCATCAGTAGCGGGAAGCTTAATATATGCCATGATCTGTACAAGATCAGATATTGCTCAAGCAGTGGGGGTGGTCAGTAGATTTATGGCAAATCCTGGTAGAGAGCATTGGAATATTTTTAAAAGGATCCTAAGATATGTTAAAGGAATCTCAGATGCGGCACTATGTTTAGAAGGATCAGAGTTGATAATAAAAGGATACGTTGACTCTGATTTTGCAGGTGATCTTGATAAAAGAAAATATACTACAGGCTATGTGTTTACTCTTGCAGGTGGTGCGGTAATGATGCATATCCCTCCATCCCCTTGATTTAAAAGGAAAGCAAATCAATTAGGTAACCTTATTATGCTGGTTTAAGGATGAATAAATCATCCAAGTTTTGTTTAAGCATTGAAACTGCAGGGCAAGGGTTAATTCCAGCAGCTCACCCGCATTTGTGTGCTTAATTCATCAAGCATCCTCAAGGTTTAAGTCTAATATTTTTTTGATGGATTTGAATTCAAGAAGTCAGCTTTACAGCAAAATAAGTTTCATCCAATTTGGACTTCATTTGCCCATTCAAATTAGCAATTAAACCTAAGGTGTCCAAACTGCCCAGCAGGACCAGATTATGCACAGTTTTGGTTACTTCATAACTCAAGCTATATGATGGCTTAAGTCGTGGAATTATACATTTTTGGAATCCTCATGATGTCTACTTTCAGGTTCAAGCATTAGTTTTCAATCATACCCACAAGAGGGTGAGAGATCAAGGACTTTTCCCAAACCGGTCAGATTAGGCTCTAATCTGCGCTGTAAAATGTTTAAGTCTAATTATCTTACTTAAACATATTGATTTCTTTGTTGGGGGGGTTTATACACATCCCAAAGTAACCCCCCATGGCCTGAAAACCGAATCATCATCACTTTTGCTAAGCCTAATCCAAGTCCCAAAATCGGCCAGAAACTGTCCTTGAACTCGATTTGCTGTCCCGGTTTATTTTTACCTTCACCGGTGGGTTTCCTTCAACTCAGTAGATTTGGCACACTCTTCAAAGCTTGGCACACATTCCTAGGCATCAATGATGGGCTGCAAGACCTTGGGACGGACCAATGAAGAACAAACAGTAAAAAGAGTGTCTCTTGCATACTATTGGCTAGGCAAAAGGCAAGGACCACTTTACGGCTAACCAATGGGAGCTCAGCAAAATCGCAGCATGTATTAAGATTAGTTTAAGAGTAGATTGATGTATATTGAACATTAGTAATGTTTTACTTTATGTTTAAGATGTATTAGGTTAGTTTAAGTAAGCTCATAATCTAGTTTAGCATAAATCAGCTTATGTTAGCTCTTAATACCTTTCCTAGCTATTAAGAAAGGTAGAGGTGTGTGTGTGTGTGCTTGCTTGCTAGCATAGCTCCATGTAAAGAGCTTGGACGCCCCTTATATGAGAAGACAACCAGATTTGAATCAAAACCCAATTTGAGAGCTTTGTGCTTTCGTGCTTAGGCACACCCCAAATACTAAACTTGCTTATCCTTAATTAGGCCGATTAAGGTGGTGTTTAAGTGAAGTCTTAAGCTTAATTAAGTGGTGATATCTGTATCTTAATCATAGTTTAAGGGCCCTAAACTTGAGTTTGGTGGTATTTCTGTATCCATTCTTCAAGTTTAGTTCTATCTCATTTAGTGTTCATACTCAAGGATTCAAAGAGAGTTACAGTGAGTTTGCTAGCTTTAATTTGGAGTTAGTAAATCTTAACTCTGCTTCTCTCCCACTTTCTCTCATTTACAAGCCAATCACATATCCATCCCCCTGCTTATTCAAGGCTTAGACTACCTCTAATAGTCTAGCTTCCATCACAATCCGCCATCATACTCAACCGTGCAAAGTGAGAAACATGGTGTCACAAACCAGAAAAGTGGCACGGCCTACCCGTGCCTAAAGGCACGACCGTGCCACACCTAATCTGTGTGGTTTTTACTTGGTTGCTTCATATTCTTGGTAGCTTGTAACTTGGTTTCATTCATCCTTTGAGATATACATCAAATTACATCAAACTTCCTTTTGTTTGTCACTTAGAATCCCTTAATTCTAAGTTCCATTCCTCCCTCATGTGTTTGTTGCCTCACAACCAACCTATTACGTGCCCCTATTTCCTTAGTTTCCCATGATTGTATCCTCCCTTGGTTTGTAAGCTTTCACTCTTAATTTGAGTATTAGCTTGGACCCTCCGGACATACATCATATTTGGTATCAGAGTAAGTTCAGATCCTTGCCTGAATCCCACGCTCCCAAATTTAATCCAAACACACTCCCTAAAATCATCTACAAATCATTCCCAAACACATCTAGGTCTACCATGAGTTTCAACATGAGCTTAGAAGAAAGATTTGATGCACTCATGAGACAACATGAGTTGATGTTCGGGGAAAGCCTAGTCCCTCCAAACAAAAGGTGCTCTAAATGTCAAGGTCTTGGTCACACACCCTCAGTCTGCCCCAACAAGGAAATAGTCACCTTGGCCGAATGGGAAGCAGCAATGGAGGAAGAAAATGAGGAGAAAAATGAATATAAACGTGATCATGAACTTGAGGAAACTCAAGAGGAGGTCATGGAAGAGGCTAGAGAAGAAGAACTCTTGGTTTTGAGAAGAGTTCCAAGCCAACAAGAGGGAGTGCAAGATGAACCACCAAACCTTTCCCCCACTCCACTCGCATCCAAAACACTCAAGCCAAATTTCTGTCAATTCATTTCAGAACTATTACTAAAAGCTCCTAATTCTGAATTAAGAGCATATGAAGAAGTGGTTCGAAGCATGATCAAGGAGTCCCCTACGTCCACCATTCCAATCAGCACGGGGAAGGTAAAGAAAAGAGTCTCTAAGTTCAAAAGAGACTTGTTTTCATGGTTGATTTTATTTCAACCAGAATTGAAGCAAGAAGAGGAGTTCATTACCTAATCTGATTTGAGGGCAAATCATTTTTAACAAGGGGAGTATGATGCATATCCCTCCATCCCCTTGATTTAAAAGGGAAGCAAATCAATTAGGTAATCTTATTATGCTGGTTTAAGGATGAATAAATCATCCAAGTTTTGTTTAAGCATTGAAACTGTAGGGCAAGGGTTAATTCCAGCAGCTAACCTGCTTTTGTGTGCTTAATTCATCAAGCATCCTCAAGGTTTAATCTAATATTTTTTTGATAGATTTGAAGTTCAAGAAGTCAGCTTTACAGCAAAATAAGTTTCATCCAATTTGGACTTCATTGCCCATAATTAGCAATTAAACCTAAGGTGTCCAAACTGCCCAGCAGGACCAGATTATGCACGGTTTTGGTTACTTCATAACTCAAGCTATATGATGGCTTAAGTCTTGGAATTATACATTTTTGGAATCCTCATGATGCCTACTTTCAGGTTCAAGCATTAGTTTTCAATCATACCCACAAGAGGATGAGAGATCAAGGACTTTTCCCAAACCGGTTAGATTAGGCTCTAATCGCAGTAAAATGTTTAAGCCTAATTACCTTACTTAAACATGGTTTAACCTTGATTTCTTTGTTGTGGGGGTTTATACACATCCCAAAGTAACCCCCTATGGCCTGAAAACTGAATCATCATCACTTTTGCTAAGCCGAATCCTAGTCCCAAAACCGACTAGAAACTGTCCTTGAACCTAGTTTGCTGTCCTGGTTTATTTTTGCCTTCACCGGTGGGTTTCCTTCAACTCAGCAGATTTGGCACACTCTTCAAAGCTTGGCACACATCCCTAGGTATCAATGATGGGCTGCAAGACCTTGGGACGGACCAATGAAGAACAAACAGCAAAAAGAGTGTCTCTTACATACTATTGGCTAGGCAAAAGCCAAGGACCACTTTACAGCTAACCAATGGGAGCTCAGCAAAATCTCAGCATGTATTAAGCTTAGTTTAAGAGTAGATTGATGTATAATGAACATTAGTAATGTTTTACTTTATGTTTAAGATGTATTAGGTTAGTTTAAGTAAGCTCGTAATCTAGTTTAGCACAAATCAGCTTATGTTAGCTCTTAATACCTTTCCTAACTATTAAGAAAGGTAGAGGGGGGGTGTGTGTGTGCTTGCTTGCTAGCCTAGCTCCATTTAAAGAGCTTGCACACCCCTTGTATGAGAAGACAACCAGATTTGAATCAAAACCCAATTTGAGAGCTTTGTGCTTTCGTGCTTAGGCACACCCCAAATACTAAACTTGCTTATCCTTAATTAGGCCGATTAAGGGGGTGTTCAAGTGAAGTCTTAAGCTTGATTAAGTGGTGATATCTGTATCTTAATCATAGTTTAAGGGCCTTAAACTTGAGTTTGGTGGTGTTTCTGTATCCATTCTTCAAGTTTAGTTCTATCTCATTTGGTGTTTATACTCAAGGATTCAAAGAGAGTTAAAGTGAGTTTGCTAGCTTTAATTTGGAGTTAGTAAATCTTAACTTTGCTTCTCTCCCACTTTCTCTCATTTACAAGCCAATCACATATCCATCCCCCTGCTTATTCAAGGATTAGACTACCTCTAATAGTCTAGCTTCCATCACAATCCACCATCATACTCAACCGTGCAAAAGTGAGAAACATGGTGTCACAAACTAGAAAAGTGGCACAGCCTACCCGTGCCTAAAGGCACGACCGTGCCACACCTAATCCGTGTGGTTTTTACTTGGTTGCTTCATATTCTTGGTAGCTTGTAACTTGGTTCCATTCATCCTTTGAGATATACATCAAATTACATCAAACTTCCTTCTGTTTGTCACTTAGAATCCCTTGATTCTAAGTTCCATTCCTCCCTCACGTGTTTGTTGCCTCATAACCAACCTATTACGTGCCCCTATTTCCTTGGTTTCCCATGATTGTACCCTCCCTTGGTTTGTAAGCTTTCACTCTTCAATTAAGTCTTAGCTTGGACCCTCGGCAGATACATCAGGTAAGTTGGGTATCAAAACTACAAGCTGTTGTAGCATTGTCTGCTACAGAAACTGAATACATGGCAGCTACTGAAGCTTGCGAGGAAGCAATTTAGATAAAAAGATTAATTGAATAACTTGGGTACACACAACAAAAGATTCCTGTGTATTGCGATAGTCAAAGTGCTTTGCATATTGCTAGAAATCCAAGTTCTCATTTAAGGAGTAAACATATTTATGTTCAATAGCATTTTGTTCGAGAAGTAGTAGAGGAAGGAAGTGTGGATATGCAAAAGATTCACACCAAAGATAAACTAGCAAATATTATGAAGAAGCCGGTTAATTCTGACAATTTCATGTGGTGCAGATCCTCCTATGGCTTATTTGAAACGTAAGCTACATGAAAATTGCCAGAAAAGTTACTTGAAGTGGGAGATTGTTAAATTGGGTAAAGTCATTTTTTGGCAAATAAGAAAAATAGTATGTTACGATTATAGAAGCAAGAAAACAGCAGGAAAATAGTTTCCTTTTTTTAGTTGAAAATTTCTGTATTAATTGTTACGTTTTTATTGTAATTATCATCTCATTTTAAGAGAGAGAAATGCAAAGCAGCATAAGAATTTAGAGAGAATTTTTTCTGCTATTATTGTTGTTAATGTCGGTATTCTCTCCTTATATTTAGAGAGCATTTGTGATTATCTACATAATGTAGGTATATTTTCAATCCTTCTAATGGCACTGTATGTTAATTTGTGAATTTCATTATCCACATAATTTCACTTCGTTTGTTTCTTTACGTGCGATGACATTGATTAAAATTGGAAATGCTACATCTGGGAAAACATGTGAGTTCTTAATATTAGGTTTTTAATCACATTCGTGGAAATTTTTAATGGGATGCACAGCTTCCGTCAAAATTTTTGACGGACTCAACCAAAACAGCCCGTCAAAAATATCGCCCATACCTTACATCTCATTCATGCAACAATTTTTGACGGACAGCTTAAGTGGTCAAAATTGCGGTCGAAATACTGATTTGACGGGAAATGAGTCCGTCAAAGAATTCGTTGAAATCATACTGACAAAGTGTCAGTCCGTCAAAAAGGGTCGTCAGAAAAACCTTAACGGATTGTCAGTCCGTCGAAAACTGTCCGTCAAAATTTTTGACGGATCAGTCAAAAAAATTATTTCGACGAAGCTTTTTTTGACTGATATTCTTTCCATCAAAATTGCCATCAAAAATTTCACTTTCCGTCAAAAACTCACCTTTTTCTGCCAAAAAATTCTGTAATGTTATGACAAAAACTCAAAAAAAAAAAAATCGCCACTCCTTTACAATTCTTATCAACGTCCTTTGACTCTTACCAACTCCTACCAACTTCTCCAAATCTTTACAAATTTCACTCATTTACCAACTCATATTTACAAACAAAAAGAATCGGCCCCAAATGAGCTTGCACCTGATCCGAACCCCATTGTGTGTATATATATATATATATATATATATATGTATATATATATATATATATATAT